>CM023200.3:6635904-6760664 GCA_004115045.4 Sinella curviseta | reverse complement strand
CTATTTATAGGCAGATGGAGGAAACAGCCTGGCAGTTCCGAGCTGTTCAGAAGAAAGTGTTCGAAAGTATCCATAATGCGGAGGAGAACAATGGGGGTGGAAGGAGGCAGGGGTTCCAAATCTTCCATAACCTTCGGTATCCAAAATGATATATGCTCTCCAAGCTCAGATCCCGCTCCGGAGAAAAATCCCGCTCCGGCCAAAATTGGCGTTGCGTTAATTGGAGTATACAATAAAAACAATTGCCAAATATCTGATGCAATTACGCCAAATACGGTGAAAGTCTCATATTGCTCCAATTTAAAAAAAATGCTCCATTTCTAAGACCTCATTTGATATGCATGGATTTCTTTTTTCTCTCCATACTCGTCACTTAACTGCACAAAATAAAATGCTTAACTATACCACTTAAAGTATTTCATTTTCTACACATAATAATATAAATCGTCTTACCATGTTTGCATCTAAAGTGAAGTAGAAGATGAACCAAATATCGTTCCTTATGATGAATTTATTCTTAATACATAGACATTTATTTTGTGCTGTTCGATCACGCATCTACTTAAACATCAAATTGATGTTGTATGCGCTAGAGAAATTTGACAACACTGTAAAGGGAATCGGATGCGCATGGGTCGGCGGGTGAGACGGTTTATCGGATTGTAATCCAATTCAATTATAATCCCCAAATTTTCATTGTTGTTTTTTATGAGTAGAAAGATATTATATAGGGGCGGTGGTTGCGACTGGACGAGCCTTGGTACATTACAATTTTGACACAATAAACACAATAGTTGCTAACTTTGGTAATTGTTACATTATTCTTACAAATATTGCTTAGTTAGTTAGCATCACCATCACAAACTATGACGATGCGAAGAGCAACATAGTAAATCTGAATCATATAAGGTTTTTGATAAAAAGTGATTAAAATGCATTTCGCGCGGCATTTTTGTTCAGGTTGCTGTGAAAGTTTCCCGATATCTACAACTGTTACATTGATTGGTCCGCGCATGTTCGTATGCTGGATAGTGTTGTACCAAATCTCATTTGATACATGTTAAAATTGGTTTTGGTAAAAATGCGGTAAATGAGGTATTGTGCTGTTTGAAATTATCATTTTCTGACTCCAATTCATTGGGCAGCGCTATATTCAATTTAGCAGTTTAGTCAAATCTCTACAGTCTCTACAAATTTCTGTTAACTGATTTTGAGTTGTACCAGGTAGACCAAAATTTATAGGTACAGTAGATAGGTTCCCATAAACAGTCCCTTTCGCATAAAAACTATTTATGGAATTAAAAAAATACGGTATGATAGCAACAGCTTAACTGTTTCAGTTTCTGCTATTGCGGAAAATTAATTTCGGGTTTGATGGCAAATATATATGCATTAATTCCATTATTGTTGAAATTCAGCACGGCACATCATCCCAATTCTACTTATCTCACAGCTCATACATTTTACTTCCGTCTCATTAGACGCGCTAATTCGTAAATTAGTATGGGTCTCCGCGCAGAAAAAAATTGGCGATATTTTGATTCGGCGTTTTTCACCGCACTTGATACATCTTGAACATGCTAACACAATTTTCCACCCTCACAATTACACTGACGCGGACAGATTAATCTGATCTTATTTTATAATACAGCTGATTGTAATGATCTAGTAGACTGCCAACATTACTGCATATGAGGGTCACATGATGAGGATACAAATGTATTTGATGTCGACTAGCATTGCCAAGTACACACAATTGTATGCAATGCATTTAAATTCTACGAAATCATGGCTTTTGGTGTTTTTACAAAGTGACAACACTTTATTGTTTCTCAATGTTGCACATTTTTCAATTATCATCAGTCTCTCAGTGGTTGTTAAAATCATAATCGCGTAGTAAATATAGCCCATAGTATTTCCGGTATATTGTTATTTATAAATTTGCTATATACATATTGATATTAATGCATTCCTCCAGCGACACGAAACAAAACAACAATCCGCATCGATATAACTAATTTCTGCAGACATTGGTTTATATCCTAACAATAAAACTTACAAATAAAAATTTTAATTCACTGGTTTTCTTCTCCATCGACATGTGAATACAGCAGACATGCAAACGGACCTATCGGCAAATTAGCATGCCAGCAAATGTTCCATTTTGAATATCATAACTTTGCATACAATGTGTAACGCAGCATCAAAAATGAATATGTCAAATGGGCTTTGATTTTTGGTGTTCTGTACTAATTCATTATTTCCTGCAAACAAAAAAATAGTTCTTTCGTAACCAATTTAAAATATTTCCATGAGAATTAAAGTGTCAGAATTTCATAAACAACTGCATCTACTTACAAGGTGAAAATTTACGGCTGAACGGACACAACTCTCCTAGTCAGCTGCCAATGAAGGTAGATTAAAGTACAATTTGACAGGTTTCAATTTTTTTAGAAAGCCGGTATCTGTCTATCATGTTCACCGGCAGCATCGCTCCTGACTTCCTCAGCTACCTAAAAGCAAAAATAGTAATAACAAATTGTTATTGGTAATGAACTGAAAGCAGCTTATAGTGATTTTAAAATGTCCTTTTATTCAAACCATATTTAGCATTGTCTCAAGGTCGTGTTCTCGAGCGTGTTTTATAAAAATTGAGCCAGCATATTAGGGTCCCCCGTGAGGATGTCGACTGAAATCCGTTGTTGGAATACATGATTGGGAAACAATGAAGTTGTAGTAGCGCTCATTAGCACTGCCCACCGAAATCATTCAACGCGCTTGGATGAAAAACATTTTCGGTATCTCGGATTAACCGCTACAGTTATCTGGTGTTGTCCAAAGTTTGCAAATGATTGACTAATAAATGTTGACATACTTCCGGTCAGAAATTTGCAGCTTTGCTTCCAGTCTATGACTTCCTAAAAATACGAAAAAATTGTTTAACATTTTTGTCAACACATTTATGTTTAAGATAATTTCACCATAAGCATTTGATTACGGGCTTGTTGAGATGTAACGGAAGCTGACCCTTTTGTTTTGGCATTTCCGCGGGACGACTGATATCTGTGATTTTCTAGTTCCTCAGCCATTTAATTCATTTTCGCACATTTTAACGCCATCGTCTTTTACGTGTTACGATTTAGAACTTGTGGTAGAAAATTCTTTTGGTATAGCACAAAGATGATCGACAATGTCGACCCTGATGCCAACTTGGTATCAGTCTAGCAGTTTTTTCGTTCAGCCCATGGCTCCCTGAGGAATTTACTTTTGAAGTCCTCGACTATTTTCACCCTGAATGAGTTACTCATATCAGCAAATTCCTGTTTCGAAATTGTGCTTGTACTTCTCTTGGTAGTGCCGGTTGCTGTCCATATTCTCATTCGTATTGTATTAATATCGGCATCACCCTTGACATTTATAAGAAAATAAAAAAAATCGGCACACTATTTAATTCAGTAGACGATACTTTAAGAAAAAAGAAAGCAAAGTCCATACATCAAGAAAGTTGATTACCGTCAATAAAACTTTGCAATAAACCCACCAGTGATATATCAGGATTTTCAGACTCCACCTCATCAATCTGATTTTTTATTAACTTTAATGAACTGTCGAAAACCTTCCTGTTTCGGCAAAGCTCAGTCAATTCGTTTCGATGAAACAGCATCTTTACTACCCGTACGTGCCCGGCAAAAAATAAAAATAATTTAAATTGATATCAACGTACGTGGGTTCGAATGGTAATCCCATGGGATTTTTGTACCATTATTTTGTCTTGGAATTGGGACTATCTATTTATGAGACGCAAAGGAAGCCTAAAAATAAGACACAAGTCATTACATTACTAACCCATCAAGAAACCGTTCCTTCGATTACAATAATTCACAACACATGTAACTGTTTTAATAATAAAATTAAATCGAGGCATTATAACCAGCCACTGCATCAAATTTCATCGTGATTAATTAAAATTTAAATGAGCACAATCGGTGTATATTTAGTTGATGAGATGTGTACAACAGCAGCAGCTTTCACTTACAATGGGCGATTGCAAATTCGTCCGCCTCCGATTTGGCTAAAATTTTGCACAGACGTTCTCTAATACGGTCTAAATGACCCTGTAATTTTTTTTTGTCTCAACACTCAACTGTTTCGGCGTAATTGATAGTTAAAGTTACCTTATGTTATATAGATATAAGGTATGTCCAATATATATGTACATATACACTGACCTCTGAGAGATGAAAATGCAGAGTAGGCAAAGTATTGCAATGCATTATAAGCACGGTGATATTATAGACGTCAACTTATCCGTTTCAACGACTCTTTGATATGTACAAAATTAAAAGAAACTATTACTCTATCCAAGATTGTGAAGCAAAACACGAAACGAGGTGATCCTTGGTGCATAATCCAGCCAATGAATGATAATTTCAAGACAAGACATCGGAATGACATGTTTTGTAAAATTTGAATAGAAACAGACGACAAATGTCTGGTTGCATTCATTAGCTGGTATATGCAAACCAACATTAAGCAAACCAGCAGTATGCAGCAGTTTCATCTCTCATAAGCCAGTGTTTGTGTACCTACTTATTGGACATACCTTATATCTATATAACATAAGCTAACTTTAACTATCAATTACGCCGAAACGAGTGAGTGTTGAGACAAAAAATTTTACAGGCTCACTTATACCGTAATATAGAACGTCTACAAAATTTCAGCCAAATCGGAGGCGGACGAATTTGCAATCGCCCATTGTTAGTCATCACAATGGATTTTTCAGCAAATAAGTTGTGTTTGCATTTGTGTAAAAAGTCATTCTTTTGAGCCAGCATAAAATGAGCTCACGGAGTCGGGGTCGGAGTGAAAAAAAACTTTTGCAATATTTTCCCCTTTGATGGTTTACCTAACAGTTGCTGCTATATGCAGTTGTTTCTTATGTTGTAGTATTAGCCATCGGCAAAATGAAACTGTCGCCGGCACACAATAAATACATATTTAAATTGGCTACTTATTCACGTTTGTTAATATGATTGCTTTCGCAATCAAAGTTGACAATAAATACAAGAGTGATATCCTCATTTTGAGTAAATGTCTGGTACTCTCTGGTGCTGACGACTTAAGAAACTCATTTGTACAACGATTTAGTTTAATATGCACCCTGCTGAAAACAACATCACACATCAGAGGATAGGCTGGGTACGCTGTGGTGACCAGGAACGTGTTTGTTAACTACCGGAAGCATGAAATGCTTAATAGGTAGTTATTGCGATTGTTTTGTTTGTCTTTCTGTGTGTATGTGTGTATGTTAATCTGTTTGTCTGTAAACACTATAACATTTGCTAGCGTTGACCGATTTGATGAAAACTTGGCATAGAGGTACCCCAGGTCATGAGAAAATTCGGTATTGATTTTGGGCGTCCGGGGTCAACCCCACGGGAATGGTGGGGGATGAGGTCACAATGCATCCTTATGGCAAAAAAATTTTATCGGCTCATCTGATAGAGAATTTTATGCTGATCATTTTTTGTCATGACACCATGGGTCAATTCGGTCAACTGTCGGAATGGTGGCTCCATGACCCTTAGGGGTCACAGGGTCACGAAAGGGTCAATATATATTATTTCGGAAATTGATAAAAAAATTCAAGATTAGTGTTTGGAAAGTTGAACTAAATGTCATATTTCTTAATTTCACATAAATCGCGCTTCCGGTAGTTTTTTATTTCGTGTTTACACCCTCCTAGTTATTTCGGAAATTCATCGAGCAATTCAAGATTAGTGTTTGGGAAGGTGAATTGACTGTCATATATCTCAATTTCACACGCAACACGTTCTGGTAGTCTTTAATTCGGGTTTACATCCGTCCTAGTTAAAGTAGCTATTTGCGATTGTTCTGTTTGTCTGTCTGTGTCTGTTAATCTCTTTGTCTGTAAACACTATACCTTTTGTCAACGTTGACGGAATTCGTTCAGATTTGGCATAGAGGTTGCGCAGGTTAAACAAAAATTTGGTATTGATTTTTAGGCTCCGGGGCCATACCCCAGGGGTACGGTGGGGGGTAAGGTCCCCCATGCATCCTTATGGAAAACAAATATTATCGGCTTATCTGAGAGATAATTTTATGCTGATCATTTTTTGTCACCACACCACCGGTCAATTCGGAGTGGTGGCTCAAAAACCCTCAGGGTCAAAAAAGGGTCAAAATACAATATTTCGGAAATTCATCAGGAAATTCAGGATTAGTATTTGTGAAGGTGAACTGTCAAATGTCTCAATTTAACACGCAACACGTTTGCGGTAGTTTGTTATTTCGGGTTTACACCAGTTCTAGTTAGCCTTGCAATGACAACGACAGAAAAAGGATGCCTGAAATTGGCCCATGTCTCATTAAGATTTTTTATCTCTCTCAGCCATACAGTAAATTCTAATTGTGTGGATGAATAGTAATGAGAAAAGAATTGAAGTCGATGGGAATGGATCTAAGTATACATGTTTATGGAGGTGGATGTCATTAATGAAAACAGAACACTTCAACGTACACTAGGACGGGTGCAAACCCGAAATAAAAAACTACCGGAAACGTGTTGTGTGTGAAATTCAGACATTTGTTGTCAGTTCACCTTCCCAAAGACTAATCTTCAATTAGTCGATGAATTTCCGAAAAAAATATATTTTGACCCTTTCGTGACCCTGTGACCCGCAAGAGTCATGGAGCCACCACTCCGACATTTGGTAAAATTGACCCATGGTGCAGTGATAAAAAATGATCAGCATAAAATTTTGTATCGTATAGGCCACTAAAAAATTTTGTCCATAAGGATGCATGAGGGACATTACCCCCCACCCCTGCTGTCCCCCTGGGGTTGGACGCCGGAGGCCCAAAATCAATACCCAATAATGGTTTGACTTGAGGTACATCTATGCCAAGTTTGAACCAAATCAGTCAACGTGGAAGAAAGTTATAGTGTTTACAGACACACAGATTAACAGACACACAGACAGACAAACAGAACAATCGCAATAACCACCTTATAAGCATTTCATGCTTCCGGTAGTTAATAATGAATATGCCGTCTGGTGATGTACGGAGGTAGTATTATTGCTTGGATGTTGATGAAACTGGTGCGGGATCAAGGCTCTTGGGTTCATCTGCAATGGAGAATATAAATGTTTGTATAAACACTATTTCGAATTTCATGCATTTCATTTTGTCTATATCTATTTAAACGGTGATGTATGTTTGTGGGGTGACTCATTAGTAGTATCCCTCCCAAAGCTGTCGAATGGTTTCGTAATAGAGTGCACCAGGTCGATATTACATAAATAAGTATGCACATAAGCGTATGAGTATGCGCAAAGATTCATCTCTGCGGGGCCGCAGAATCCTCCGGTTTTGTAGATCCTGGATCTCGAACACGGACTTTTAATAATTGGGCAATGGTACACATTGGGTCGTAAAATTATCTCAACGATATTTGACCATTTTCCAAAATTCGTCGGAGCGCGATGCAAATTTGGATAGCACACAAGTTTTCTGGATCCCGGAGTCTTGGAAAGATTCGTGGCCTTTGCATTTATGTATGAATAGCTGACACTAACATACTTGAGCCAATGTTATAAACATGAGTACACCGAAATGCCACATCATTGGAGGGTGTGCTTACTCGTTTCTGCAACATCAAGAACGCAGTGTATGGTACGTTTCCAATGTTGCTTTTTCTGAACAGAGAATGTGTACGACGGAATACGCAGATATTTTGCGAAATTATGCTTTGCTTTTGGATTGGTAGACCCACCCATATTGGCAACAGATATTGAATGCATGTACATTTACTCTGCTGATTTTAATAACCAGATGCTCCAGTATTCATAAACACACCACTAATTTCACACATTCCTGACACCCCCACACGCATAATTATTTTATTGATATCAGCAGTAAGCAAATCAATTTCATAATTGAGGGATGGCTGAATTAATAGTTGGCGAAGGAGCTAAATTAAACGCATAAGTTACTATATCAATTCATGAATATTTCAGTGTTTTAATTTAATTTATATTTTAGTCAATATAATTTTGAATGCTCCCTTCAGATTGTACCGTTGAAAAACTCGCTGCCATTATGCTGCTGGACGACGGCTTCTATCAATTTGTTGTAAACAATAAATGGGTGGAGCTGGCCACCCTGCTGGGGCTAAAGGAAGGTCAAATTTATACCATTAATAAAAATAACGAGGACAACCCGCCATCCGGGTACATGTCCAGCATTTTGGTAACCTGGAAAAATAAGGCTTCAAAACAAACTTGGCATGTTGCTCATCCATTTGAGACATATTCATTTCAATGCCATTGTTGACACACTGAAGGAAAAATTTAATGTGAAGGAGGAGGACCTGGAAAGAATGATGAAGGTCAAGGAGGAAACTGATGCCCCCTCCCCGTCCAAATATAAAGAATCGGTTTTGATGGCAAAGCTGGAAGCTCAATGCAGAAGCCGATAGACGAGCGAAAATTGGTGGTTGGAGTGGTCCTTCGCCCCATGTGCAAAATGAACTTTCCGGATGTAATTAAATCAACATTATTAGTATGATTTGTATTCTGAAATTTTGCAAATTGCATAAAAAATAAAAAAATGTTGTTGTGTTTGTACAAGTTGTTGCTACTAATACCACCGAATGATTAGTCAAGGGGCAAGAATGTGGTACAAAAGCTAGTAGATATACATTATCCTTTACCATGTTGCTTGGAGCTGCACACATGTTGTTCATGATGTTACGCAAACAAGCACAGCGAATTGGAATCGAAATCTACCCTGCATTAAAGCCTACCTGATTGCCCTTGCTATACTCCTTATGGTTAAGTTAGTGGCTCCTGGGAAAGGTGTATAGTATAGCGTACGTATAGTTTTGGGGAAGCAAAAAATGAGACAAGTGCATTTTAAATTGTGTTAACGAGATTGAAGGGTACTGCATACTCTAATAGTAAGCTAGGAATTCCATTATGTTGTAAATGGTAATTAAGTTAATAGTTGCAAATTTTAGAGCTAATCAAATGATATTGTTATGATTATAAACGACTATTCCCAGTTAAAATTGAGTATTTTGGCGCGTTTTCCAGGTGGTTCATCAATTATTAAACCAGGGAAAAAGCTTTTCCTGCGCTTGCCAACACTATGTAAACATCAATCACATAGTTTAATCCATACATTGTTTACCATGGTTATTTATGAGCTACAATTTCCTCATAAAAATTGAAAATTGTGTTCACTCTTGATGGCGAGAAGTTAGTTTGTGTCAGCTGACATTCAACCATCATTAACCGTTCAATGTTTGTAGCAACATTGACTCTAATACAAAACAGCCTTTCACCAAGGAAAGTGTGAAGGATGGCCAACCGGGTCGTTGGAGACGATGGTAACTTTTACATTTTTTTTGTTTTTGAACGTATATACAAACTGGTTACTTAACTAGAATAAAAATCAGATTGCAGCATAGAACATGTCGCAAAGACACTTAGACGGTGTCCAACCTTCTGCTCCTTACAAAACCATTGGAGTGATATTGCAATATCTTTGGATGTGAGCATGTACGAACAGAACCGGATACGCCACAGCTATGGGCATAGTGAGCTTTGCGCTTTAATTCAAGATGTACTTTGCTGTTGGCGGAACAAAAACAAAAATGAGGCCAAGCTGCACGTTTTGCTGAAAATATTGAACGATTTGGATCTAAAGGCTCTTGCGGATGCCTTAAGGGCAGAATTCGAAGGACGTGTCGAGAGCTCACCTACCTACGGCGGCATAAAGGCGGCTGCAAAGATTACTGCTCAAGATAATTTTCAATGGGCCACTAGTCCTGAAAGAAAGAGACAGCTCATTCGGATACGCATGAACTCCTTAATCCAGGAAACAAATTGGAATGACGGCTTAAAAGATGCTTTGCTCACTAGAAAAATCCTCGCGCCTGGACAAATTGAGCAAATTGTACGACGTTAAAGAATTTGTTAACTGGATTGCTTAAACTTAAAATGACAAAGAGATAAATAAAATGTTTTTGATGTGATTTGTTTCAGGATGCCGAGAACGTGACGGAAGATAAACATAGATTATTCTACGCGCTCATTAGTATAAAAACAAAAACCATGCCAGATGCTTACAAAAAGTTAATGCAAATATTGACTGACCTGGGACAGACGAGCGCAAGCAGTGTGCTGGGGGAGATTTACCCCCGCTAATGGAATGGTGACGGTGACAAACTAATTACAACAGAATGAGATTTCAGTAATAAATGTCAAAATTGCTCCAGTACGGTATTTATTGTAGTTCTCACATTCATTTCTTCTAATTCGGTCATGCCTTGTGAAACATTGTATAAATTACCATTCACAATATTCTGCGTGAGACACGGAACTTGTACTTTTTTGATCTTGTAAACCGTGCTCTGTGAGCACTGCTCACTTCCACAAGTTCATGGCTGAATGCGGTAGATGTTATGCTTATCATATTTTTAACCATACCATGGCACTGCCACTGATCACATAAAAATATATTTATTTTATAATGTAGCGTACGGAGAAAAGGCAGAATTTTTTGCCAATTTTTAAGCTAGTGGGCTCCGTAACGCATTTCCGAAATACCCTTTCTTAGGAAATATTATCATAAGAGTTTGAAGAACCAAGTACAACGGTTTATGTAAAATATAAATTGTCTGACATTTTTAGGCACAAATCATCATCTCTATCTCACATTCCGCTTGATAATAAATCATGCTGAGTAAATTCCCGCACAAAATGTATTCTAGAAAAGGATAAATGAAAATTACAATTTTTGTAAGAGGTAATTTTTGAAAATGAGAATTCTCTCAAGTAACAAAATTTATTCTTGTACATTCTGGAAATGTTTCTCAAGTATGGATATGTCATTTAATCAAGTAGACATATAAAATTATTTTGATAATTTTTGCTTCATTCGTTTTCACAAAATTTAACAAAATTCATACATTCTGTGACAGTACCAACTATAGACTATATCCATATTTTATCAATTTGCTGTTTACATACTAATAATGGGACATACTTGCAGCAAAAAAGAAGATATTTATCATCAACGCCAATTTATACAAAATTTTGAATTTATCAGTAACAATAATATTTTCAGATGAAATATGAATCCGTTGATAATTTTGTCGGCAGAAAAATGACTACAACAGACGATGCGTCTCCAAAGCAATGCAGTAACTTTCCCTACTAATTTGTAATGCAGCATTAATAATGAATACACGAAAAGAGTGGCGTTTTCTTGCAACTACAAAACGTGTGATTATTGAACACAAATTAATAATTTTCTGCAAATAAAAAAAATGAGTTAAGTTTGGAGCAACAATATGTTTTTGAAAAATATTTCATAAACGTTATCTACTTACAAGGAGACAATCCCCAAGAGAACATCCACACCCATCCTAGTCAGCTCTCAATAGAGCCAGATTAAAGTACAGCTTGCCAAAGTTTTCAAATTTTTGGAAAGTGGGCTTTTGTCTATCGTTTTCTACGGCAGTTTCAGCCCATCCGTTATTAGCAACCTAAAGGTGAAAATATGACAATCAAATTGTTAATCGTTTTAAACTGGTAGCAAATTGCTAATAATAATTTAATTTTTTTTAAAGTTAATTCAAACCTTGCTTACAATTAGCATAGTTTCTTGGTCGTGTTCTCTTGCGTGATCCATAAATACTCGTGTAATTGAGCTATCATAGTAGGATCCCCCATTTCGATGTCGATTGGAATCCATCCCAGGCATACACGATTGGGAGACAATACAGGTATAGTAGTGTCCGGTTCCGCTGTCCACCTCCACCGGTCGACACGCTTGCAAGAAAAACATTTTCGGGATATCCATCCATCCGCTACAGTCATCTGGTGATGTGCAAAGCCTGTAAATGACGGACTCGTAGATGTTGACATACTTCCCGTCAGAAAGTTGCAGCTTGGCTTCCTGCCCATGACTTGCGAAAAACACGACAAATGATTTCACATTCTTCTCCACACTTTTCCCTTTAAACTTTTCTTTAATTTCGGCGAGTTGTTTCCCTGTAAAGTCTAGAACGGCGTCCGTGTGTATTTCGATTTCACATCCAAGCCCGGTAAGCAAATAGGATAGGTGATGCGTGTCCTGGGCCCCTATTGGCCTAGGTTGCAAACTGCAATATGTTGACTATTGGTCCCATTCCTTTCGCATCCGCCACAGCCAGCAGCCTGTTAGCATTCTGTAAAAATCCAAAATGAATTGAAATGTATGATTCAATGCAATCTTGTTTTAACTCACAAAAGGCATTTGAAGTAAATACTCATTGCATTTTAGTACATCATGAAATTCCATGGCCGTCGTTGGCGCCTGCACCATCACAAACATCAGTTTTTTCGGGATCTACGGAATGAATGTCAGCAATGGACTGCCTCGAGCCCATAGCGCAATTATTATTCCCATCTATGAGCAATTGATTATCCACTAGCCCTTGGTTACAGGATGGCCCTCGTACGTATCCTGAACCAGCCAAAAGATTCCAGTTTCGACGCAGCTCGGTAATTTTTTTGATGCAGTAGGAGCAGTTCGACAAGTACTTCCGGCTCACCTCCAGCAAATAAATACAAATTAAATTAATTGTTTTTACTCAAATTATTATTTTTGATTAATAGATTTTGTTGTTTTTTACCAACCGTCACCAGCCAGCACCACCTATTTTTATTCCAAAATTGAATTTAGTGTAATTTGCTTATTTTCAGTATTTTTAAACGCTACGAAATATTGACAAGAGAGGAACATTTAACTTTCAACAATGTACTAAACTCAACGCAATTTTTGCAAATCATTCTGTATGCTACTTCCTCTCCTGTTACAAGTCAACACCACAAATGCTCTGTATATTGGATACAATGGAACTTACAACGAACGCATTTCCTACCCATGTTAATTCGTCCGCCTATTCGCGAATTTTTGCGGGGCGCAGTGAGACTAATTTTTGTGCACTTTTTATTTTCCATCACTGTTGCTAAGGTGGTCGTCGTATCTCTTTGCAGAATTTTTGCATCGTCACACTGACACTTACAGAAACACCACAAATCTCCATTTACTTCCTTGGGAGCTATCACAAACCAGTTGATTTATAATTTGAAAAGAAAATTGTAGTTATAGTCGTGTTCATGATGAGCACATCACGCTGCTGTAATGCTGATGATTTAAGAAATGAATTTGCTTAACAATTTAGTTTGCTGTGTATTCAGCTCAATCCCAAGAGCTACATTGCACTTTAGAGCATCGGCTTGCAAGTTGCAACACAGTGGTGACCAGAAATACATTTACTGTGCACTTGTTATGGCATCGTGAAATAAAGAACGCCTGGACTGGACCTTGTCCCATTAATTTTTTTCTCTCTCTCACTATCTGTCATGAAACCAGATACTGATTATGTGGACGAATACTAATGAAAAAAGACGGTCGTTGGGAGTAATGCATGGTACATGTATACGATGCCATTAATTAATACAGAATGCTTGTACTTTGATAATGAATTCAATGCCTGGTGAGCTGCATAAAGTCTCATCGCATGGATGCATATGAAACTGGTCCGGGATCATGGCTATTGATGTTGTCTGCAATGGTGTACATAAATGTATTGTATAAATACTTATGTGTATAGTCTATGCCTTTTTTGTTTGAATGGCATGTAATGTGTAAATTATATGAATGTTGGTGTTAAAGGGGAATATTTATGAATGCATGAAAGGCAGGATATTTTGATTGGGTCGTGCAGAAATATGAAGAAAAAAATAAATTGTACTTTATTTTCTTCTTTTTAATTGAGAGATCAATATGACGACTGATAAAAGCAACAAAGAAGTAAAAAGCAAGGAAAACTGTGCAGAAATGAAATCATGACGCAAATATGCCATCCATTTTAATATGCGTTCGAATTTGTGCTTTTAGGGTACATAAGTGAAAAAATGTTTACCATGTTTTTATTTATTTGCTTGCTTACGCCATAGCTGCAGCATTTGACTCCTTGCAGCATTTTGCACCATGGCTATGACACTGTCACCATCACTACATAAATAGTATGCATTTCACTTTATTACAGAGTTTTTGGTCTGTTGATCTTGTGGAACTCAGACTTACTTTCATTTTTAGAAGGAATTCATACATCCATGTTGAAACCCTAAAGATTAAAGAAACTGGTGTGTATATAGATTTAGTCGGCTTTGAACCCTGCTCAAAACCACAATTCTCATCAGAATATACACTCGTCACGCTATGCTGAACATAAATGTGTCTTCATTGGGCATGTAATGACAAAAAGAAATAAAGGATTACTGGAATGAACCTTGTCCCATTAGTTCGTTTCTCTCTCTCTCTCTCTCTCTGCCGTATATCTGTATGATTGTGTGAATGAATGGTAATGAGAAAAGAAGAGAATGTACGTTCGCTGGGAATGGATCATGGTACATGTTTCTGAAGTTTGATACCATTAATTAAAACCTGGTCACTTGTACGCAAGTGACGAATATGCAATCTGCTGAGCTACAAGTGATGTCTTATTGCTTGGACGCTTTATAAACTGGTCCGTGATCCAGATTGTTTACTTAAGTCTGTAATAATGAACATAAATACTGCTGCGAAAGTCGTGTTATATGGCTTTGTGCTTGTGTGATTATGAAACGATCCGTGTGCCGAAAATGACAATTTATGAATTTAGGACATCCATGACATTTTGAATATCATAGTTGACTCATAAAAATACATCCCTTAAATTTGTAATTGTGGTATGATTACGTACCTTTATTCCGTTGTACTCATTTGCCCGGAATAATTCTGGGTCTTGGAGGAAACAGGTTGATATGAATTCATTTGACGACACAACCAGTGGTCCCGCCAATGGTGTCACTGTCAACATTGTAAGCAACACCAAGAGTCCAGTTTTGGTATCTATTTCATATGTATTCAAACGATAAGACCACGTGCAGCGCACCCGACTACATTCTCATTGTCAGTGGTAAATCCAAATCATACTCGCATTCGAGTAAACTAAAGTATCCATTGTAAATATCCTGGATAAGTTTTACCACAAGTTGTAAAATACGTTTTAATTGCAAAACATGACTTAATATATGACTTTAAACTATTTTGACACTTCATTTTACAGGGCAAGTATTTTCAATTCCCATGACTAAATGACTGACGTAACTCTTGCTGCTGACGGTATGCCAAAAATAAATAAAAAATTGTTACACTATATTCGCCTAATTTCATTAAGTCAGGCTTAAATTCATTTAAATGTTTTTGCAAGTTGTGTAAGGAAAGTACTTGTTTCCAGAAATAAGTATTGCATACACACAAATGAGTATGCACAAAGATGCATCTCTGCGGGCCCACATAATCTTCCGGTTTTTGCGCTCCTGCATCCCAGAGACGGATTTTCAATACCGGGGCAATACGATACTTGCTCCTGAAATTATGGCACTTTGCAGCACGTTAAGCCAAAATTGGTCGGAACGGGATTTAAGCTTAGACAGCGCACATGTTATTGGATTCCGGGCTCTATGGAAGATTCTTGGCGTTTGCATCTACGTATGCATTGCTTACACTATCATACATCGTACGTAAGCCAATGTTGTAGCGATGAGTACAATTAAACGCCAGAACATAGGTGAGTGTACTTGTTCATTCCAGCAGCAGGGTTTTTGCAAAAATGTACTTTACAACTGCTTTACTTGACTTACTCGCATTGGCAAGAAATGGTGAATGAATACAAACTTGATTTTTATATCAGATGTTTCAGTATTCATATACATAGTATATATTTTTTCCATTGCGTACACACAAACTTACTTTATTCATATAAAAAATAAATAATTTTCGGAATTCGGAAAGATGGCCGATTTAATAGTGGGCGAAAGGGGTAAAATAAACATTTCAGTTACTAAATCAATTCCTGAATATTCCAGTGCAAGTAATTTAAATTCGATTTTTTTCAGATTGTGACTTCAATAAAGTTACTTCCATTATGCTCCAAGACGATGGAGTCTTCAAATTTGTTGTAAACAACAAATGGGAGGAACTGGCCACCCTGTTGGGACTAAAACCAGGCCAAATTCACGCCATTCAAAAGAGAACAAGAAGAGCCAACCATGTGCGTATATATCAAGCATTTTGGTTAGCTGGAAAAATAAGGCGTCAAAACAAGCAAAACTCGGCATCTTGCTGATGCAGTTAAGGGCAATGGATTTCAATGTCATTGTTGACAAGCTAAAGGAAGAATTTCATGTAGAGGAGGCAGACCTGGAAAGAATGGTGAATGTCATGCAGCAAAGGGATGCTCCCTCCTCATCCCAGCGTAATCAAAATGTTATTGATGGCAAAGCCGGAAGCTCAATGCAGAAGCCGCTAGACGAGAAAAAATTAGTGGAGGGTGTGGTCCTCCGTCCCAAATCCAAAATGGATTTTCTGGATGTACTTGAGTCCACGTTAATAGTATGCTTTGTTTTCTTAAATTTTACAAATGATTAGGACATAACATGAATACTATTTAATTTTCAGGACTATTATAAACTTCCCATTACAAACAAAGGCCCGGTATTGATTATAAATTTGCTGCGTTTCAAAGACAACTTTGACAGGCCTGACGCAAGATACGACACTGAAAACCTGAAGGCGGTGTTTGAGGAGCTTGGATACAATCCGGAAATCCATGTAGTAAAAGACAAAAGTTTTACCGCTGCACACCTGGAAAATATTATTGACAGCTTTAAGGCAAAATGCGTTGAAATGAAGGTGAAATAATTCATTGTTTTCATTGGAAGTCATGGTGCTGAAGCTAAACTGAGTTTGCCGGACGGTTCCTATATTAACTTTTATAAGAGCATCATATGCAGGCTCTGTGAGGTTCCGGCCAAGTACACCCAACACGAACAAATTAAGCAATGGGAGGAAATTTCGAAAATGTTTTTCATTCAGGCCTGCCGTGACGTTCCAACAGATCAGTATATGGACCAAATAAAAAATTGTATTGTCAGCTTTTCCTGCAAAATGGGCCAGACGTCTTATCGTCATGATGAATATGGGTCGTATTACGTGCGCGCATTGACCAGAGTATTACGGGAGCGATCTCGTGAGATGCATCTCAAAAAGATGCTTGATATGGTGAGATGGGCTATAATTTGTTTAATGTTTCATGACATTTTTATAAAATCATAATTTAAATTTTACTCTTTTTGTTGCTCACAGTTTAAATGTATTGTCTCTTACGTCTCCTATATTATCTTATTGTTTAAAGGTGCAAATTGCAGTTGAACACGACACAAAACATTTGGGAACTATAGAAAATCCAGTGGTGCAAGAACCTGAGTGGAAGAAGATTGGAGGTTTTAAGAAGTTGTATTTTAATCTCGATCCATGGGAGTAATTACAAGGGGATGATATGTTTTGTTTTTGAACATGTGGCTAAATACTTGTTGCCAACGTTCATGTCTAAGTTGTTCATTAATAATATGGTGTATTGTACCACACCTTATAGTAAATAAATGTTGATAAACAAAGCGTTCCTGTAATGGGCCATGCGACGCCTTTTTTGTTCTTATGTACATCCATTTGTTAGTAGAATGTTCAAACTAACTTTAAGACAGTCTCACAAACAATATTCAGTATAGGTAATCACCTTCTTGAGAGCGTGGTCTTGATCGATGAGAATATGTTCACCATCCACTAACAGGAATTATTTTTTATATGCCATTGCTTTACTACGAAACAGTTCCATACCGCACAAATGTGTGGCTTTCATATC
The DNA here is from genome assembly GCA_004115045.4 of Sinella curviseta. NCBI lineage: Eukaryota > Metazoa > Arthropoda > Collembola > Entomobryomorpha > Entomobryidae > Sinella > Sinella curviseta. The sequence goes on along the minus strand of CM023200.3, from coordinate 6,742,831 downwards.
CTCCAGGATCCAATGCCTCCATTAACAATGTTATTGCGGAGGCCCATTCATCCATACAAAAAAATTCACATGTAGTTGGAATTAAATTGTGCATCAAAAAATATTTCCATCGCTTGATGGCTTACTTAGTAGTGCTTGTCTTCTCCAGGATGACCAACGCAGTATAATAATCTTGCTTGCTCAATTGGTATAGAAGTTGTTGCTACTAATTCCACAAGATGATTAGTCAAGGGAAAAATGACGTGCAAACACTAGTACGCATTTGTCATTTTCATGTTGGTCATGCCCACACACAGGTTTTTCATGATGCTATGTATACCTAAAACTAAACAAACATATGGCTAAATAGCACTGAAGTCCACCGTCTAGGATAGCCTATATCTGAATGCATTTGATCTACTAACTAGGTACACTTTTGAAGTGTAAGTCGCGTTGACGAAAATGAAATATGGAATTTAGGGCAACTTTGTGAGTAGAATCCGAATATACGGGTTGGTGGCTATATTTCGGCCCAGAATTACGCCACGGACAATCCTTACCCGGGCATTTGTGCAGTCGGACATTTTTTCGGCCGGACTATTCTTCTACCGGACTCATGTTACATATGACAAATTTTTCGGTGGATATTATTTCAACGTACAACATTTTACACACACTTCCATTTTCAAAAATCAACCGTTTATTACTTCCATTCATTTAACAACTCATTATTGACACAATTATGGTACATGCTGTTTATAATTTATTCATTTGTATTACGTCCCCTTTTGAAATTGAATCGCTCTTTGCGACCTCTACTAACAATAGCTGTGCTAAATTGTTGGTCAAATCCTTCGTGAACGCGCTGTGTTAATTTTATATCGGTATTAGTGGTACTAACAGTCATTGCTGTTCGCGCACGTTTTTGCAACAATGGAGCGGGCACATCTGAGGCGTCATTTTCATTATCAGACGCTTCACTTTCCGTACCGGAATCGCCTAATTTTCGCTTTGTACGGAGCCTAGTCCCTTTTAATTGATTCATATTAGAGGCTATCCCACGATAAAATCTTCAAGTTCAGTTTTGTTATAGTTCTGAACTAAACGTAATATTCGCAGGTTGAGCAATTGTTGTTTATATTTTATTTCTTTTGGTGCATCGCCGGCTCTTCGTTGTGCCAATATAACCTGTGTAACTTTGTGCTCACCTTGAATTAAATCTACAAGTTTGTAGAAAGGGAGGTGTGATCCTTCGGCTAAACATGAAATTCTCCTATTCCTTGCCTCAACACTATTATTTGTTCTCGCAACATTTGCCATCACCCTATCATGTACATTCCAAAAAACAATTTTATAAGTCGGTTGAACATAAACCGAACCTACATAAGTTCACTTAAAATAGTCGAGCCAATCAGTCATGTCACTAGCTACCTCACCCGATAAACTGCTTGTGCAACTTTTAATTAAATCGAAATGCACACTGCGAAAATGCACACTGACAGAACTTTCAGATTGATAATAATACAATCTATTATCATGTCGCAAAGGTCGTTTTTCACGTTTTGATGGTGTTGACTGAGACATTTTAATAATTTTAATTATATATTTTAATTGTGATTAACGATTAAAATGTTAAAGCAGTTAAAGGCATATGGATGGGAAAAAAGTATTGTTGGGATTACCAACCGCAGCTGCATGTATAAACTGACATACTTTATCTCATCTCAGTATGTTGTATGCAATTATGCAAAGTGGAAAATGGAAAAATTTGCATGAATGAAAAAAAATGTGTATGAAAATATTTGCCATGTAACTCAAGTCCGGTCGAAGAATAGTCCGGCCGAAAAAATATCCGACCGCACAAATGCCCGGGTAAGGATTGTCCGTGGCGTAATTCTGGACCGAACAATAGCCTGGATCCACGAATATACAATCAGTTTGGTGTAAAACTTACTTTTGACTAAAGACAGTGTCGGTCTGTTCGTCTGTACATCTGAATATGAAACATGTGTTTTTGAACTACAATATATCGGACTTAAGTAAATCGGATGCGTAGATTCCAAACATGTGAATCATTTTTATTTTCAGTGAATAATGTACAAGTCAGAGTAGCTAACTTTACGTAAAATTGGATTTAATATTTAAAATCTCCGTCTCAAATTTGATATTTTCCAATATACAATTTAACTAGAATCCAAATTTTAAACTTCACTTGTCAAGCGCTACTTTTTTACATAAGTTTTACAGCAAATAAAGTACATATTCGGATTCTCCGTATAAAATTTGCTTACAAACGATACTTTGTTTAATTGAACTCGACTTACACTTCAAAAGTGTATCTAGTACGTTTTGTTACATTGGGGCAATAGAGTAATAGTCATTCGCAGAGAGAAACGAGAATTTTTGGCGCATCTACAAAGCGATCCAACAAGTATTAAAGCCGAGATAAAAAATGTGTATCTTAGCTTGTTCAAATTATACAAACATCAATTACAAAGTTTAAATCAGGCTTTTTTACAATTGTTGCGTACGAGCTTCACTATAGTCATATAAAAAAGGTGATTGCATTAATTGTTGATGATGAGAGATTAGTTTGTTTTAGCTAACATTCCGTTATTTTTTAACATGTCAAATTTTTAAGCAACATTGACTGTAAAACAATAAGTACTAAAAAAGGATTTGACCTCTTTCAAGTAACTCGTGAAGGATGTCCAACCTGATCGTGGGAGACGATGGCAAGTTTTACAATTTTTCATTTTTTAGTCGTACGGATAAACTAGTTAATTATCTAGAAAAATAAAATTCAGATTGCAGCATAGAAAACGTCACAAAGACATTGAGACGGTGCCCAACCTTCTGCTCCTTACAAGACCGTTGGAGTGAAATTGCGACTTTTCTGGGAGTAAGCATGTTGGAACAGAACAGGATACGCCGCACATATGGGCATAATGACCTTTGCACTTTAATACAAGATGTGCTTCGATGTTGGCGTGATAAAAAAAGCAAAGAGGCCACACTGCAAGTTTTGCTGACAACACTGGACGAATTGGATCTATTGGCTCTAGCGGATGCCTTAAGGGCAGAGTTCCAAGGACGTGTCAGGAATACACCTACCTACCCATCGGCCGTTGATAACATTACTGCTGAAGATAACTTTCGTTGGGCTACTAGTGCTGAACGAAAGAGACAGCACATTCGGAGACGCATGAACTCCTTGATCAGAGAAACGACTTGGAATGATGATTTAAAGGAGGCTTTGCTCTCCAGAAAAATCCTCGTCACTGGACAAATTGAGCAAATTGTACGACGTTACCAAATTTGTTAACTGAATGGCTGTTAATGTTTTTGAAGAAAAAGTGATAATTAACATGCGTTTGCTGTGATTTGTTCCAGGATGCTGAAACAGTTAAAGAAGATAAGCACAGATTATTCTACGCGCTCATTACTATCAAATTAAAAACCATGCCTGATGCTTACGAAAAGATAATACAAATTTTGACTGAGTTGGGGCAGCCGGGCGCAAGCAGTGTGCTGGGGGAGATCTATCCGCGCTAAGGGATTGGTGATTGTAGGATAGTGAATTACTACAAAATGATTTTTCATTAATAAACGTAAACATTTTTCAGACCTTGCAATTATACCATGACATGTCAATCGTAATAAAATGTTTGTGTAATTCACTACGTACTGTATACGACATCACCGGTCTTGTAATTTTTTTGTCTCGTAAACTGTGCGTACAGAACGACAGTCACACAGTATTAAAATTAAAGTGAAATTTTGCTGACAGTGAAAGTTAACAGAAAATATATATTTTTTATTCATTACACGACATAAGCACAAACAGTTTCATTCAATCTTATCAAATTTGTGAATTTATTGGGGCTTTCGTGCAAAAATTGATACTTTTATTCTGCATGATTTCGCTAAACTTGACACTGGCACGGTGCAGGATTGTTTACCGCATCATTACGCTGCCGCTGACCCCATAAATAGCTACTTATTTTTAGTACAAAGTTGACATTAGTTCACTAGCAGCATTCAAAAATATACAGCCTTGCTTCATTATTGAAGTCAATAGTAAAGTCACCACTGAAGCATATTGTGCTGATGGTTTAAGTAACTGGTTTGTGTAAAGATTTATTATTTATATAACCCATTGAATCCCAGAAACCACTGCAAACATAATAACTCTGGGATGGTCACGGAATGATAACCAGAAAAGTGTAGTAAGTGTAGTACACGTGCAGTCACAGCGAAAAAAAGAAGATGGTCTGCAATGAACCTTGTCCCACTAACACATTTCTTATCTCTCGTTTGTCATCCAAATAAATGTTGTTTGTTTGACTGAAAATAAATAAGAAAAGACGGCCGTTGTGAACAAAGAGTGGTACACGTTGATGGAACTTGATGCTACTAATTAAAACAGAACACTTGTACGTAAATAATAGGTATATAGTATGGTGAGCAACCACTGCTACGGGTGTAGTTTCATCTCATGGACGTTTGTTAAACTTGCTTAAGATCAAGGCTCTTTGATTTTTCTGCTGCTGGATTATTATTGTATTTATATCAAATGTGTTTCAATGTGTCACCAATATTTTTTACACTAATTCACTAATATCAACTTCTTTAGGTATGAAATAAATTGAGAGATTTTGCTTTTCGTGTCAACGTGACTATATCAGTCCACTTCGAAATGACATATCGTTCCAATCAAATTTATGATTCTACATGCAAAATAACAGGAACGAAAAAGGCTCCAGGATCTGTTGAAAACTGCGTAATTATTTCCCACCAATTCATTGTTTCCTGGAAATAGTTTGGATTATTCCGTGAGAAATGTGACATGGAAATATTTCCTTGAGAAAATAAAAGCAGCAACTACTTACAAGATCAATATTTTGAAACAACATTCCACTCCTAGTCACATCCGGATGGAGATAGACTAAAGTAGGGTTTTGCCAATGTGTTCAAAGTTTTGGAAAGCGGGCTTTTCTCTATCCTTTTACCTGGAGTCTCAGCCAAGACGTTGGTCACCTACCTAAATATGAAAATATTAATGGCAAATTATGAATCGTCTTGAACTGAAAGCAAAATTCATGCAATAATATAAATAAATGATTAATTACACCGTGTTATCATAGTGTCAAGGTCATATTTTCGAGCGTGCTCTATACTTTTTTTTGTAGTTTTGCGTACGCTATAGAGTCCCCCGTGTTTGATCAGCACTAGATTACCAGCTTGATGAGGCGTAACGAAAGTTGACCCCTGCATATCCGCGTTATTGTGGGAACACTGAAGTATGTGGTTTTCTAGTTCCTCATCTATTTTACTCAACCTGTAGGAACTTCCGATAATATACGGCAGGTTTTCATCGTCTCCAAGATCTCATTCAAATCTAAAAAATAGTATTTAAACAACAATTACAAACGTGAAATAGTGTTGGCTGGACAAAAAATTCAGTACCTACTGCCGTATCCTAAGATAAAGCCTCCATTTTTCACATGTAGGATAAAAATAGTATGTAATTATTTATTTCCCCTGGCTGGAAACAATTATCTGAATTTTTCACTCAAGTACTCGAATTTAAAATGTGTGAATGCAAGTGTCAACGAAAATACTATTTCGGAATGGACTATGGAAATGGATACAATTTCAAAGTAATTTACAGATAATGAGGGATTCACAACAATTTTGGGGTTGTCACGATACATTGGAAATTGTTAGTAAACTATAGAAATACCAGAACTAGGAAATGGTTTGCAAGCTCCATGACTGCACACAACAGTGCATTTCTTGCTTTTCTGTAAAGATCATTGGCTCTTGCACAAAAACAATTTAGAGCGGCGTCGTCATGCTGAGTTCTTGTGAATGTAATAACCTTATTGTGATATGAAACTGAACACACTAACATAGTAAATGCTTTATATGTATAGATTTTTTAACTTGTACATACATTCAATAAAAGTAGACTCATCCATTAATTATATCTTAATTTGATAGCATACGCAACGTATCCAACACTTTTGTCACTTGCTGCATAAATGTGTTGGGTAATGTGGCCATAATAGTCTCTGCTGGCATTAATAAAAAGCAACAGAAGGAACCAGCCACATTTGTGTGGTCGGTGGTGTGGAGAAACTGGTTTAGAAATCCAAAGCCCATCATGATAGGTGATGCATCACCAATATTACAAAGAATTCATACATTGTGGTGTTTTATCGTTGCGAGAATAAGTCTGGTCGAGGATCCAGATATGTACATATGTGTATGGTCAAGCCTTTTTAACATCCAAGTACTCTCACTCTCTCAGTTTGTACTGAAGTATTGCTCATTCTTGTTATATAGTACGTAAATAAAATCGGCACGGCATCACTCATCAATCCCATCGAGTTACAAAACACACTCAGGATTGGACATGAAATTGGCAAATGCAGAAACAATGAACCAACAACAATGTTGGTGGGATAGTTTGAACATGTGCACAGAATATCTTTTCTTGTGATTGTGAATCAAAACAAAGCTGATGTGAATTATGCGATTTGCCGGTTAGCCATAAAAATAAACAATTCAGGTAGGGTGTTGAGTGTTGGGAGTGCTTTGGGAAGCGTTGCTTAAAAAATAAAAAAAACTGTGCTGAGTCGTTCGATTTTGCGTCAACTAATTTAAACTTACTAATCACAAAAAGAAGCAAACTTGAAGAAAAAATATTTCATTCCTCGATGTTAACTATTAGACACATTTTGGAGACACTTAAGGTCACACTGAAATGATAAAAGCTGCTGCTGAAGGATGGCCAACCTGGTCGTCGGCGACGCTGGTAAAATTTTCAATCTGGCTAAAATATTGCACAATCAAACATGTACCGGGCTGCGCTCTTAACAAAACAATTAAATTTTTCAGACTGCAGTTTCAATGAAGTGCTGAGGACACTCCGGGGATGTGAAACATTCATTGCTATAGAAACCCAATGGAGACAAATTGCAACCAATCTTGACGTATCGCTTGAAAGTCAGGCAAGAATTCATCGCCAGTTCCGCGACGAGGGCCCCTTTTCGGTGATGCAGCAGCTACTGATTTCATGGAGGGCGACCAAAAACAAGGAGGCCACTTTAGCCGTGTTGATGCAGTCCCTAAATGCTTTAGACTTACGTGCCCTCTCAGATGCATTACAAACTCAGTTTGGAGACAGAATACAAAATTGTAAAAAAATAATGTCATGTGTTAATAATAACATGTGAAATGCAAATATATTACATAAATTCATTAGCATTCTATATTTGAATTTTATTGTTTTCAGGATGGTGAGCGCGTCCGTGAGGATCAGAACAGAAAATTCTACTTATTCACTGAGGACAAATTATGAGGAATGCCTGATGCTTACGACCAATTAATTGAGATTATGAATGTGTTGAGGCAGAACGGGGTTAGCAGTGTGCTGGAGGAAGCCAACCACCGCTAATGTGTTGAATTTACTTCCCATTTTTATACCATATGTGTTGTTGTCTATATTAATTATAACTTGAGTTTCAGTAGCGTGACATTTTTGGTGCTGATGACGTTGATGGCATATACCGCAAAAAGTTACAATTAAAATTTACATTTTATATCTGAAATATATTGTTTGTCGTTTTGCTGTCACGGTCTGCTATAATAAAACTATTGATTGCAGTCAGCAGTAATATTGAGAAATTTTAATTGTTTATGGCCATAGCGAAATGTTTCCGGTTTGACAACAACGTTTTTCCATATTTTAATGTAATTTGTATGAATTTTTTATATTTATTATCAACAGTCACATATTGTTAGATACATGATGATAAAAGTAATTGAAAATTAGATTTAGATGAACTGCAACACTCAACAAGACTCGTACCATACAACGTGCATCTTTTCATGTACTTAAGTACATCATTTTGCTACCAGTAACATTAATCGCATTCACACAGGGTGGATATCCAATAACAATTTGGAAAATGTATACATCAGTAGAGTTTGTAAAAGTTTACATCATACCATTTCATCGAGATATTATACGATTTAATTAGTGACTGAACGCAAATGTTGGAAATAAGACAGATACGCCGTACAAGCGAAATACAAACATTTAAAATAAATTTAAAGGTAGATTCAGCCTCCTGAGTTTTAAACCAGATTGATCTAGAGATTCCCAATTTTCTAACACCAAGATGCATGGGTATATTTTAGTCTCGGCTGCTAACTGTATTGAAATTTTTGACAATTAAAATCGTGTTTTAAAATTTGTAAATACAATTGCCGTATCTCGGTTTACTTATGTCACATTTTTTACTTAGGTAAGCATTCTGTAAAAATCCCAAATGTAATGAAATGACAGTACTCTCACTTACATCAATTTTCCGGGATGTACGTCCTCCAGACCTCTTACGGATTGTCTCGGGCCACCCATAGCTCAAATAAAGTCCCCATCCGCCAGCATTTGATTACAGGCTTGTTTATTTCTAACGGAAGCTGAGCTCATTGCTTTGACATTACGCCGATATGACTGTTTTTAATAAATGACTGACCGATTACAGGACAATATCATCTTTTAACAAAACCTTTTACGGTTTTTATTCTAGTGTATTAACGATTTTTGTATTTAACAACAATTACCTAATTACTAGAGGCCTTGGAAATGTGTTTGCATATTTGTAACCGTCGTTGCCTCACTCAGTCATTTGAGACCATGTTGTTATTGCATATTTCCGGTTTTTCTAGAATACTACATATGTAGTGACATATTTAACGGGTTTTAGCATTTTTGACATATTAAAAAAAATGCAATTCGACATTCCGAAACAGATAAGTCATTATTACTAATTACGATTTTACCATTTTCTCATGATCTCTCACTCTGACTAAAACTACAATGAACAAAAAAAACTACTGAAAAAATACAATTCCAAAAATAACTCCACACAGCCTCTCGTCCCGGCGACGACTTCATTCGAGCAAACTCGTTTGCTTCTCGAACGATTTCAAAAATAAAACCATACGTTACACGTTTTTCCCACATCTTGATGTGTTAAATGGCCAATATGTAAACATTTAAGAACAATATTCATAAAATCAGCACTATTTATAATGCGTTCAAATTAACTTCACGTATTTAAATAACTTAAACTTGTTACTAAATAATAATTTTACTGTATAAAATCTTATTATGAGGGTATTTAAATGGCTTTAGTATTAAATTCGTGCCTGGTTAGGAATACTTGACATTTAATTGGCCATTTTAACGATAGGATGAAACAATTTTGGTATTTTGTCATAGATTTTGTAAAGCCATCAAGGCAATATTTTATGCAAGAACAATAAACATGGGAAGTACTCACTGCGAACATTTACATGACAAATAATAATTTTCAACATTTCCCAGATTCTTATAAGGAAAAAAATGTATGGAAAGACTATGGCTACATATTGAAATACAATTTCCGAAAGTAACCGGGTTTAGTTGACACGGGTTGTTGTAGCTCCTGCAAGCCGCTGGTTTCCATCAAGACTTTGTCTTTTACCTGAAAATTACACATGCATTCATTAAACACTAAACTTAATCCGCGTACCAATACATTACCAAATGGGTTTTCATTTTTCTTTACATACGCTATCCATTAGTGTTTCAAGGTCAGCGCAATGAGCTCCAGCCATAACCACCTCGGTTAAACAACGCACGTAGTATGAGCCCTCATAAATGTTCCTGTTCGAAACCGTTCCCGGCAAACAAGAGTGGAACATGATGCAGTTATTGATAATCTCGTCTGGATTATCCGTTCTAATCACCCGACATGCATTCACAAAAAATATCTTGGGAATGCTGGCCCACGCAGGGGCTCCCGCGGGAATCCGAATCCCGGCATCTGGCCTTTGGCAAAGCTTGTACACAATTTGGTTGAAAATGTCAAATGACTTTCCGTTTGGCAGTTTAAGTACCGCCTCACCGCCATGACCTCCGAGAAACACAATGAATGATGAGACCACATTATCAATGCACTTTTGCTTGAACTCGGTCACAATATCTTTCAGTCTGTCTTCAGTGAAATCCTTCTCGTAGTCACTATGGAAGTCTACTTGGTATCCCAGTTGATTGAACAAGCATGCCATGTGATAAGAATCCACCACGCCGCCGTATCTGTTATCATCTTTCTTTTTGTACTGCAAAATATTGATGATGAGTATCATGCCCTTAAATCCTGTTGGAAGTTTGTAGTCATCCTGCAAAAAGAAGCGGTGCATTAAATTAGAATGTACAATTTTTCGTAAAAATATATTCAAGGGTAAACTACCAGAAATTATTACGTCATGAAAGTTCATGGCTGTCCGTGGCCGGATGACATTGACATTTAGCAAGTATTTCGTGTCAACCAGGTGCAAATCCTCTATGACGGGTCGAGTTCCCCAGAAACCCTTAAATAAGCAATCCATATTCTCAACTTGAACAACTGGGGATGCTGATGCAATGGATCGCTGAAATGTAACAGTAGCTGAGCTCATTGGTTTCTGATTGCGGACGGAGGACTGAAATGTGTGATTTTGTAGTTCCTCGGCCATTTCATTCAGTCTCGCGCTTTTTAGCGCATCAATCAATACGCCAATTGTTGCCTTTTTTCCTTTATTACTTTTGAACTTGTACAACATTTGTTGCATCACTTGGAACGGATTGTTAGCAGTCACTGTAGCGGCAATTTGCTGTTGATCTTCGTGTGGCAAGTTCAAGTTAACGGCAACAATGCTCCAAGATGTACGGACTTCCGAAAATGTAGAGCAGGGCTGAATCACCCTCAATATCTCGTTGATATCTAAATATTTTTTTAAATAAGAAGTACACGGAAAACATAAATGGCTTTATTGAGTTTAATATGGAAACTGTCGCGATAAATAATATATATTAACTTACTGTCTTCCCCTAAGACAAAATCCTCCATCTTTCACGTATAAACCCGCAGTGTTGTTAAGGTAGGTATTTTTTTTAATGTTGGCACTGCAGAAATTGGTAGTCTTGCACTAGGTCATGTTTTGCAAAATCCTATTTAACTTGCACCAAAACTTTCTTTGGAATTGTGTGAATGTCATTGGCTCATGCACATGATCTAATTTAATGCCGTTTCGGCATTACGAATTATTGTAAACAATTTTATTGTGAAATTCAATATAAAAACATTTTTTTTATTTTCAGTATATTTTTAATTGACGAGATTTATACAACAGCAACAGCGTTCACTTTCAACCAACTATGTACACAACACAATGGATTTATTCAAATTACACCCTTTTCACTCATGCTACAGGTGAGTACTTACTTTTTGTTGACTGTGCAGAAACAAATAGCTCGCAAAGACCACATTTCCCATCTTCAAAACATGCGCCAATTCGTGAATTATTTTGGGGATCTCAGTGAGACAATTTTTTGCAATGATTTTTTCCTCTGCGCGCTTACATCACAGTTGCTGCTATATATCCAGTCGTTTCATATGTTGCAAAAGTAGCCACCGTCAAAAAGACATTGTCACTTCCACATCATAAATATATTCATTTAATTTTATTACCAAGTTACGTTTGTTAATATGATTGCTTTCACAAGCACACTAGAAAAGCCAATTCTCAGTATGAGCCCAGCAGTTTGACTCGCTGACGATTTTAGAAACTGGTTTTGTATAAAGATTAAAAATTTATGGTGTACCCAGTTGAAACACACACACACACATCTGAGGATGAACTGTTCACGCTCTGATGACCAGAACTGTTTCTGCGGTCGACTTGCAATGACAACGACAAATAAAATGTGTCTGGAATGAACCTTGTCCCATTAAAATTTTTTTATCTCTGTCTCAGCCCTCTAACAATTTGGGATTGTGCGTGAATGAATGGAAATGAGAAAAGAGGGTCGTTGTTTAGAATGGATCTTGGTACATGTTGATGGAGCTTGATGCGATTAATTAAAACAGAACACTTGTACGTAATAATGCATATGCAGTCTGGTGAGATACTAAAGTAGTATTATCGCTTGAATGCTTATGAAACTGGTCTGGGATCAAGACTCCAGTGTTTATCTACAAGAGTGAAAATAAATATATGTAAAGATGTTGTTGCCAATTTCATACCATTTTGTTTGCCTATGTAGATATGAACTCTGATGAATGGTTGCGGTCAAGCATTGGCGGTGTACGTAAACAGATAGCGGCAGGTGGGTCGTCCACACTAGCAGTGGGTGGTGTGTCAAAAGTTGAGAAACAAAAATTTGTTTTATTGAATTCCCCGTTGTCGAAAACCCCCATATCCCAATTTTCAATTTTTTTTGTTTCTCAAATTTTGACACACCACCCACTGCTAGTGTGGACGACCCACCTGCCGCAATCTGTTTACGTACACCGCCAACGATTGGTTGCGGTAATAGTGACTATATTTATAAAAAAAATAATAACAACAATTTGTACCATGTTTTTAATTTTCAAACGAATGATATTATAATTTTAGGGCATTGGGGGAAACAAGGAGGCCGTTAAAGTATTTAGAAAGGTAACTAATGGTCTCGCTCCTGGCGCCACTGCCAACATGTTTTGCAATATTTCTCGGCCCGACCTGCTCTCTACTATCTCCTCTGACATGTGTTGGAAATTTCCGCTCACTGCAGCAGCCCTTCGAGCATATTCAATATCTCCAAAGACGTGCAAGCCACCGGACAAAATGAAATATATTAACATAGCCAAGCAGAAAACATCCGTTTTGTAACTCTGAAAAAAAATACTCACGGCACTTAACGTTATAGTTAGCTTAAAAACCAGGGTTCATATTTGTTTTCTTCCACGCACAATTATAACTTACCAAACGACAGAACCTTTCATCTACTCTGTCTACATCATAACCGGTGGAGAGTCGCAACACTTCCGGAGTCTCACAGCTTTCCGATCCCCTTATTGCCCCAATCTGCATTTTCACTTGCATCGTCCCTCTACCCAGCTGCTTGGCCAGGCCAAACTCGCCAATTTTTAGTCTTTTAATTTTTTCCGGTATATCCAGATGCACTGGCGGGTCGGAGCACCAATTGACAAAAACATTTTTTGGCTTAAGGTTCAAATGTAGGATGCGACGTTCGTGTAAAAATTTGACTCCACTCAAAATTTGCTCCGTCCAGATTCTGGAACGAGACTGGATGCAATTATCGTTTAGATCTGAATAGTCTAGCAAATTAATGTGGTTATCCAGAACAATAACAAAGCGCAGTTGGTTTTGTCGAGTTACATACTTGGCAATATAGCAACGAATTATATTATCGTGCCAATCTAGGCGCGACAAAATTTTCACCTCGTTCTCAGCCCGAGCTATAAACGTTTGGTCACTGCTGAAAACTTTAAACAAGGCCACTCTGGTTCCAAATGTACCCTCGTGTGTGGTAGTATTGGTTCCCCTGTTATGATGAAGAACCTTGTCAACGAAACACAGCGCTTCATACGTGCTGTCATGGTGCATAGTCCCATTCATCAGCATTTGATTACCGGCTTGCCGAAATGTAACGGAAGCTGAGCTCACTGCTCTCAGATTACCAAGGGAGGACGGAAACCTATGATTTTGTAGTGTCTCAACCATTTCATTCAGTCTCGCACTTTTTAGCGCATTATTCAATACGCCAAAAGTTGCATAATTTCCTTTCTCTCTTTTGAACTTGTACAGCATTTGTTGCATTACTTGGAATGGATTGTTAGCAGTCACTGTTGCGGCAATTTGTTGTTGGTCTTCGTAACTCAAGTCCAAGTTGACGGCAACAATATCCCAGCGTGTGCGCACTTCCGAAAATGTGGAGCAGGATTGCATCACCCTCAATATCTCGTTGATATCTAAATATTTTGTTTAAACAGATGTAAAAAAATATAAATTGCTTAATTAAGTTTAATAATGAAGCCGAAAACTATAATAACTTACTGTCGTCCCTTAAGACAAAATCCTCCATTTTTCACGCATCAGCCAGCAATGGTGTCAAATTAACTATTTGGCCTGGGTGGAAACAAATATCTCGATTTTTTGCAGAAATCGAAAAACTTTGAAAATGTGGGAATGCGATTGCAGCGTAAATACTAGCTATCAAAGAAGTTTGGAATGATCGTTTTTTGCAATGTTTCTTTTGCAAATTTTACGTATTTTGCATAACAAGTAGCAACTTTTGCGGCCCAAGCTACATATACCTAAATCTAGCTATTTTACCTACTTCTGAAAAACAATGCCAAACATGCTGCATGATGATTGGCTAGAAATTGAAGTGAAGATGGAAGGGCATGCCATTTTCAGGCGCTCTTTTCTTCATGAAGATATCAGCGAGATAAACAAGTCTGATCGTTATATCATTCTCTTCATGGTTGGATAACAGGTTTAAATTAGATGAAATTTATACTGCTATATATTTAATTACTTTTCGACATATGGCCGTATTGGTAGTATGGCAATTTTAGTGTGAATAAAATGTAAGCCAATGTATAGCGTTTGCATGCAAAAAGGAACAAGTCGCTCATATCAGCACAGCGGCTGGGCTTACGTGCAAACAACTTACCAGCCTTATCGCTTTTGTTTCGCAGACTGTAACAAGTAGAAAGTGATTCTGTTTGCATTCTCGTATGCACATCTAGGCTGGATGGATGGAGATACGTATAGCTTATATTGTGCGGATTTTGTGTCATGTAAACCTTGCTCAAATAGGGAAAGCTTATTACAAAATGTATTTAGCAAGACATTTTTGTCTCAAAAACACAATTCTTGCTGCTTATCACTTTTTACTTGTTTGTACGGGTACTGGGAATGCAGGAGCGTGACTCAAGCCACTAGAGCGATAGAAAACAAAAGAACAAAAACACTCTAGAAACAATGTAAAAAATGTGAACCTTTAAGACTGACTGCCATGCAGACGCTCATTATCATTTTTATGGGTGGGTGCAATAACCAGTTTCTTTATGCGCCGCGCAAAACTTACATGAAAATGGTTTCAACCAGATAAATTACGACTCGTCTGTTTACTTTTGTATAAAACACGGGATTCTTTTTGATGCGATAACGTGGTATGTACATATATGGCTTGTGTACAAGTGTATATTCCAACATGATCACTATATTACATTTTCATTGCAGCATTGCAACTCTTGATATTCTCCTCTTCACGCATTCACTCCTGCATCACACTCTGAACCAACTCCAACAGCTTGGCTTGAGATGAGCGTTAATTACTTTTGGTCGAGATAAGTCGCAAATCTGCAGCGCTCTATGGCAAACGCACTTTAGCCATTCGTCTTTCCACTTTATAGTTCATTGCATTCTATTATTTCAATAATTTGTTTGATCCTTCCAAATAAATGTGAAATAATTGGTCCACGGCTCAAGTTGAGAAAAAGTTGAAGGAGAAATGCATTTTCTTCTGGTGTGTACTCGCGTCTCGAGACTTTAATGTACTTGATAAGTTCAATTATTTTTTTAGCATATAAATGACGCATTTATATTCTATTTAGCACAAAAACGTATTTTTGAACCATATGGCCAAATTGATTCTTTTTAATCAGAGTACATCAGTGAATGGTGGATTACTCGGCAATCACAAAATTGATTGGTTTGAACGTACACAAATGTATCCTTTCTCTCTACAAGACCAGATATTATTGAGTCTGGAATGCACTGTAGTTTGAGATGTAGTTACGGAAAACTGAACACTTTAAAAATGAACAACAGTCAAAAACATCAACGGTAAATTTGGGTTTGTATGAAGTATAATAAATTATAACTGTGACTGAAATGGAATACTGGCAGAAGCAACACATAATAAACAACTTAGGTGACCTGATGGAGCATACCAAGTGTACGTGCACTTTGATTGATCGGTTGAAGGCAGATAAATTGCTTTCCACCAAGGACGTGAAAAATATTGTAAGAATTTAAGTTTTATTTTGTTTAAAGAAAGTATAACATTTATTTCAATCGCATTTTCAGGATGATTATTATTAAATTAATAATAATATGTTTCATAGAAATATACTACATCGGACGTGGATAAATGTCGGACACTTTATCAGTCTATTCAATCCCGTGCGCACGGATATGAATCCCTAATCAATGCGCTCTCGGCAGAAAGGCAATATGGCGCCGTAAACATACTCCGGCGGGACACCTATTGCGATAAAAACTTGAACTTTTCAAGCTATTCGCCAAAGAAAAATTTTCTGGATTCACCTGACAGCCCAGGGAAGTCATTGTCGACATGCTCAGTAAACGCTTCAGTAATTATTGGTGATTTGGTCGCCTCTGGAAAATTTTACAGCAAAATTTACAAGGGCACGTATAACGGACAACAAATGTACGTTAAAAAGTTTGCCTCCTTGTTTCAAAAGGAGAGCGACATAATAATGCAGGTAAATCGGGTCATTATGATGGAGAATAATGAGAATATTTTGACCTATTTTCATGGGAATGTGTGCGGCCAGCAACTACATTTGGCAATGGAAATATGTGACATGAATTTGAGAGCTTACATGAGGCAGAGACATGCAAATATTCCGAGCATGAACTTACTCAAGCAAATTACAAACGGAATGGCAGTCCTCCACAACAAACTTGGAATGGTGCATGGAAATTTGAAACCTGAGAATATTCTGTTATCATTATTGCCGTCTCCAACGGTAAAGCTTTGTGATTTTGAAATGACCAGCATTCAGGCGGAATTGGTAAAGAGCTTTCTAGAGAGCGACTTGGATATTGGGGTGCTGGACTGGATGGCCCCGGAATTAATATCTTCATTCCGTGACCGTACACAAATCCCAAAACCGGTAATCATGCTTTCAATTAACAGCAGTGATGACACTAGTGTAAATGGAAATAATTCAAGTAGAATTTCGTTTACAAATTTCAGACATTTCAAAGTGACGTATTTTCCCTTGGCTGCATTTACTACTTTGTTGTATCCAACGGCCTTCATCCATTCGGGGAAGTTTTGACGCGGGTTGCAAATATTATGGGCGGCTACGAGCCAAAGTTTACTAATGTTAGCAAAGACAGTAAAGTGGGTCAAATCATTGTTCGTATGATTCGTGAGCGCCCTTGCTCCCGACCAAGTGTAACATATTTACTGAGCCGCCCACTGTTCGAAAAAGTTTGAATTCACAATTACTCAACATGATCAGGTGCGAAATAATTCCGTTTCAAATTCTTATATTTTTTGGGTCAGGGGTACATCATTCAATGTGATAATGGCGCAACAATGCAACAAACATGCATAATGATTTTTTATTGATTGACTGTTATAGTGGGCTTAACAAAAATATATTTTATACTGTAAATATTACTACCACGCATTTGTTGTGATCATATCAATAATTTGAGGTTTTTTTATTTTGATTTGTAAATAGGATAAATATACCCGAGTCTATCCAAAACCATTTCAAACGTTTGTGAATGCAGGTATTTATGACAACTTCAAACTTTGTTATTTTTTAAGAATTAACACATGACATTATTACTAGTCAATGGATTATTATCCTCAGTAATCTTGAGCTTTAAAAACATAAACAGGTTGTGTATCTTACATTTAAAAATAATTTAATAAACACATTAATATTTAATAATACCAGCATTAGTAACTGCGTCCTCATCTTGACCAAAAAATGTGTACATATTTTTCATCTTCACGGTTTGAGGCCTTTTAGTGCGCTCACAATTGGTCCAATATATCAGAAAACGATTTTTATTCGCATCAGTTCTCACGACCTAACGTTCAAACCTTGTTACTATCCACCCACTTTCCAAAATCTTATTTTGAGACAGTAAATACAAGTCACAAGGGTGAAGACATGATGGCACACAAATATATGATTTACAATTATCTCATCTGAACTTTGTCGGCAGTAGAGCTAATTGCATAATTAATTATTCCATTATTTGCAATCCATGGCAAAATTAAAAAATCATCAGAAACCAGTTAAGAACATTTACAACGGAGAAAACGCACAATGACTTACTGAAATATTCTGCATGTGTTAGAATATGAGATATTTAGCATAGGAATGTTTCCTTACACTGGCAAATATTTAATAGGTATATATAGTCCACACAATTTGAAAGTTTATGTTCATAAAATATGATTGTGACACGATACGGTAGTGTTTGAATATGGTCATACCCAAACTGAAAACAGGGACAAAATGCCGTCATGGAAGTAAATGAATAAAATCATTTATATGGATGCAATTTATTTCAGCCGGTTGCTTGCATGGAAAAAAGCAAACATGTGCAGAATCATGTAAAAAAGAAGAAAGTAATTGATTAGTTTTTAAATATAAAAATTTGGTCATTTACAAAAACTGATTTTGAATATTGAGTCATTTGAGACGGCCAGTTAGTTACTTTAAAACCGTTTCGCAGTTATCACTGAATACTTCTATCTAACTAAATGCATGTACATCAGTCCATATGGAATAAATCAGCGATTAAAGAAATATTAGAGTGCATCAGCGTTTATTTGTGGTATTATTGTAACTGAAACTGATTAATTACCATGACGACATGCAAATTGTCACGAGTAGTTCACCTGTTCACATACAAGCCATAGCACACAGGAGGAATAC
Source organism: Sinella curviseta (assembly GCA_004115045.4). Taxonomy (NCBI): domain Eukaryota; kingdom Metazoa; phylum Arthropoda; class Collembola; order Entomobryomorpha; family Entomobryidae; genus Sinella; species Sinella curviseta. Next base: position 6,724,241 of record CM023200.3, on the reverse strand, counting down.
AGTCTGTATATTGAACAGAATCTGTAACGGTAACGAAAAATTCCATTTACTAAATATAAATATGACTTAAATTGGCGATGGTATCAAGAATAATGTGGCTGGCAATGTGTAGCATTCTACAGTAACGTTAAGGGCAATACGAATGTTCGCATTTTCGCATTTCTCAGTACCAACATGATTGACGTCGTCTGTGTTGGAATGAGTTAGCTAGCACATAAACATCACTATACAAGTATATAAAAGTTTTTCACAAACGATTTTCCATACGCTTCCCCGGTTCAAGACGGTATATTGAGTAGTACAGCGCATTAATTGGAAAGACAAGTATGACACAAAAACAAGGACATTTACCGGTGCATCGAACCAACCTGTAAATGTTTCTGTATAGCCGAGATGCATGGGTCAGTTCACACTGACCTGGGGCAACGTAGTTTTTAAAGGGAATATGTTCTTCAGCACCAACCAATAATTATAAAGCTCGTCGTATCAATTAATTTTCAGCAAAGTGCCAATTGTTTTAATGGAAATTAATACGCATCACTTTTCAGGAAAACGTAATGGTTTTTTTCAGAAAAATGACTTGGAAATATTTTTGGCGCCTGTAGAAGCGTACTTTTAGCATGTTGGGTGATCATTCAAAATTTCCGATATTATTAACAATTTATGTTTCTAAAATTTTTACAAGCATGTCTTATCGTACATTCAGTCATGATTTACGACATGCAAACGAACAAAATCTTTATAAGGAATCTGTTCGCCTTCCCACTCCCTGCAAACATTCATGCAAGTGTTTTACGATAATGACAAATTAGTGCCAATTATGTAGTACATGCAAACTTTAATCTAAATGTACATGTATAATATTTTAGTACATGGGGTTTTAACTCTGGGTCCGTTGTTGGATTTAGCTCCTTATATTAATTACACGTTATAACTAGAGCCGCCATGCGGTTTATGGATAATTACCCGTTAATTTAAAAAAAAACAATGCGCGCAGTATTCCGCATCAACAAAATTTGGTGAAATTGAAACTGATTATCTGATACATAAAACATCTTGCGCAAACTTATGGCATGAAAAATTAAATGCAATGTATCGTGCATAGTTGGGCAAAAATATATATTGCCGGTATGTTGGTAGTGTAGGTAGAAAATATGGTTTGCGGTATATGCAGTTTATGTGCATGTCCTGTGCAAAGAGGGAGGCCAGTGTGAACATTCATTAAGAGTTCATCCTAAAAAATACCGTTAAGGGTAAAGTTGTATTTATTGTAATTGCACGTTGTGTCACTGGGTACACATAACAGGATATCGGACCATTTTAAACTAACCGAGCCGGCGTCCAAACGGGAGGTCGTTTAGTGTAAATAGTGTCAACGGTAGTGTGAGTGTAAACGGGAGACGATTTAGTGTAAACTGTAGAGTGTTACTGCAAACGGTATGGCGTGTAGAGTAGACGGTAGGGCGTGTAGAATAAACCGTAGGGAGTGCAGAATAAACGGTATGGTGTGCAGTGTAAACGATAGAGCGTGTAGAGTAAACATTAGCTCATGTAGTGTGAACAGTAGGTCCGGTAGTGCAAACACTAGGGCTTGTGGTGTTAATTGTATGGAATATGGTGTAAACGGTTGAGCTTGTTTTTGGCATTAGGAGCTCAGGTGGTTGACACGACGTAGGCCTATCATAGGCCGCCTATGGCCTGCGGAGTGTACTACACATTACACAAATCAACATGTAATTAGTATTACATATACTAGCATCTGCCTTGGCATGGGATAAATGCCTGCGCTGTGCGTTATGTAAAACGACATTGCATAAATTAACGCGGGATTTAGCATAGCATAAATTAACATGAGGTTTACCACAAGCTATCAGGGGTTTGGAATTAAATAAATTAAGACTGGGTTTAGCATTATTGGTCGCATTTGTGTTACAATTTAACATAGGGTTTAGCAGGCAATGACATCTATGTTACGATTTAATTTGGGGTTGAGTATGATATCACATATGGTTTAGCAGGAATAACACTTTAACGTGGGGGTTAGCAGGTACTTGTCCGCCCCCTGCGGATCATTGGTTAAGATATAGGAAATAATTGCATATAAGTATTATAATTATATGCATGCGGTGAAAAATGTGGTTTAACACGCTTTTGGCTTAAAACGTTAGACTAACTATACCCATTTTGAGCACCAGTCGCGCAATTTGCAGGGTGGTTTCCTATGTATACGAAGAAGTTTAGCATAAAAACTCTTTCGTTAGTAATTATAATGAGACCTAGAGCACGGGAGAGACACGAACTATGTTTAATAAGCACAATGAATGACGAAATATATTCGGTTTAGCAATAAGTAAATGGACATGATGTTTAGCACGGCAATATTTAAAATGTCGTTTAGCGTGGTAAAATATTTATACTTTAGGCTGGGAAGGATATATATTACTAACACGGGATTTAGCAGTAAATAAACTTACGTGACATTTTGCACTAAGCAAAATTAAAGGGGGTTAGCATTAAAAATTGACACGGGGTTTAGCATATAATGTAATACCACGAGGTTTGGCATTTAATGCAATAGCACGAGGTTTAGCATTACATTTAGTCTAGCTGAGGGTCATTTTGCTACGATTTAACATAGGGCTTAGCATGAGGAACATTTTGTTACGAATTAACCTGTGGTTTAGCAGGGATAAAAATTTGTCTCTCGTTTGGTTTAGCATGGGAAAACATGGTTATAATTTTGGACAATTTAACCTGGGGTTTAGCAGGTACATGTCCACCCCCTGCTAAATCCTTGGTTAAAATTTGGGAAGTAATTCTAGATTAGTATTGTTGTAAGGCCATTTCTGGCTCTGCTGCTTGTTGCTCATTTGCATAAGCAACAAATATTCAAAGCAGCAGATAACGCTGCCTCGACTCGACGAGAGACGAGATAACAGCAGCAAAAGCAAAGATAAGCTGCACAGCAGCGAAGAAAAGGTTCTCTTTTTCCCTGCGTATATTCTATTCTGTGAGTTTTACACAGAATAGAATATTTCAGAAAAATATTATTTTTAAAGCGAAAGTAAGCAAAGCAAAGAGGATAGGTAGGAGATAGAAAATGCATGTTAGGTTAGGAACTGCCGGTTATCACAAACCGACAGTTCACTATCATCTTAAAGCGAAGAGGATTGAGGAGAGATTAGCTGCATCGTTTTAATGTTGTAAGATACCTGTGGAAACGTTAAACTTTCCACAGGCATCTCAATAATTCACAATGCATTAGTGGGGATAGGGGAAGCAATGCATCTCAGCATTAACTTCCAGCGAGCCTTCGAACGATATCCATCGTTCGCTCGCTCCACAACCTTGGCTTTTCAGTAAAGTCAAGCGAGTTCCCCAGGCAGGTTGTCGGATTGAGCGGCTGCTCTCCACATCATCAAAAACGTATTTCTGGCGTATTTCTTGGCGTAATACTGGCGTTTACTGGCGTATATTCTGGTGTCATCAAAGCAATTGGTTTTGGTCACACGTATACCAGGGATGGATTTTCATCCAGAGCGGAGATCAGTGTTGTGTATTTAAGTGGTGCTTGTTTTACCGGCTTCGTTTTACGGCCTTCGTTTTACGGCCTTCGTTTTTACGGATTTGTTTTATGGGTCTTTTTATCCGGCATTCGTACGGGAGTTCTTTTATCGGGATTTTGGTCAGCTTGAATTTCCAGCGTTTTGCTGTGTAGCCACGCACACTCCACCAGGGATGCAGTTTCACCCGAAGTTTCAGTCTACCCCTCCCCCTGCCCCCTGCTCTTACTGTTATAATTAGTGTAATGGGTATAAGACAATTGTAACTAAAATTAAGACTTTATTTTCTGTCTCTTGAGTTCTGTGTAGTGAGCCTTTCCAGCTTCCCCACATCAGAATCTCTCTTTCGGTACCCACCTTACCGTAGTCAGCCTTTCCCGGTTGCCTCCATTCTTTCGGTGGGTTACCAAAAATTCTTACTACTACTCTACTCTCAGCATAATACCCGGGTTAATGCGCAATTAAAGTAAATAGGGTTAACTAAAGCTACAATTAAGTCAATCAAATAAATAGTAGTAAAGTAAGTTCCGTTAAAATAAATATTTGAGTTCGAGTTTCTTTTAAATAAAATAGTAACAACTACTCACTGTCAATAGTACAAGTAACCAATCAATTTCCTGTCAAGTTATTTTAAATGCTTTGGTGTAAATCGATTCTCATCTGCGCTTGCAAATTATTATGATCAATTGAAGTCGCGATTAGCCTTTCGTACATTTTATTCTTAAATCCTGTAACTTTGTCAGAAAAACGGAGCTGGGTGATTAGGATTAGGGCAAGTCATTTAAAGAAAAGTGGGCAAGCAAGTAACTAAATAGTCACAAAAACCCACCACGCAAATTCACTCCTGACATTATAATCACAGAATTACATGCATGTGCTACATTGAGTAATTCATTATTTAAAATTATTAGAATTGACAGTTTTACCTGCATGTTTGAAAATCCCTTTATGTACATTTTCCGCGGCGCTGAAAACGTAGGTAAACTCGGATTTTGCTAAATCCGTAATCCACTCCTTCTACGTAACATATATCACTTTGTTATGCTACCATACGGACAATATCGGAATATCATTCGGAATAGTATAAAACAAAGTTTATTAAAAACAAATTGCCTTTTCACAATCGTGTTTGAAGCTCTTAAAATCTTAAAATTCGTGTACAGATATAGGTTTGTTGATTACTCAAATTTCCAGCTTTGTAGGTACTCGTTTACTTAAAAATTTTGAGACATTCAACATACATATCGAGTCTGAATATCTTGAGACTTGAGTTATGTTGGTGCAATAACGGGTACCAATATACACTGGCCCCTTCAATGCTTCCTTCATAGATGCTTTTAGAACATAATTTGTGTAGCTTCTCCTACTCTCAAAATTTGACAAGAATATACATTTACACTTTAAAAATCCTGAGTCTTTGGATTGCATAAATGTGGTGGAAATGACGCTATTGTAATTCGACCAACTTCAGTACTCCTGCGCCGTAAAATGTTCCATGTACATTTACTGGTTGAGTGAGCAAGAGGCAAATGCGAATAATATTTTCTTATAAACATTTTTAAACGTTTTTCGCAATTTGTTAAACAAATATGCTTTGATATTCCTAATGATATTCCGATATTGTCATCCGTATGATGATACAAAGTGATACATGGTACGTTTAGAGACAAGAAGTGGACTACGAATTTAGCAATATCCAAGTTTACTAACGTTTTCAGCGTCGCGGAAAACATATATAACGAGATTTTCAAGCAATTATTGGAGCTTTGTTGAAGAGGCTTTACTTGTCAGGTTTGCACTGACAATTCGCTTTAAAACATTTTTTGCACAATCTGCCACAATAGTGATGTAAGAGATAGTTGCGTTATTCTAATTGTTCTGTTTACTTGTTCTAAATGGTATTTTCCATCACCAGTTGAAAATATTAAATTCAAAATTAAACAATTTTAAACGTAAGCCACATGTGCTAGCGGTAACTTACAAATATTTCTACGCATATCTAACCTTTGTCGGAGTGCACGATAATACCAGCTTGCAAACGTTTTAGAAGCATAATAAGTTTAAAGTCAAAAATATTTCAAGTCATTTTTCCTGAGAAACCATCACTTTTTCCTGACAAGGAATACGTATTAAATTTCAGGAAAAAAATTGGCACTTTCCTGAAAATTAATTGATACGGGGGGCTTTTTCATTTATTTTAAGAGCTTGATAATTATCTCCCGTTTTAAACAAACATCCAATACAAAAATGAGCCAATATTACAGAAGCGAAGCCCATTTGTTTGCAAGTCGATACTATTTAGAATTACAAGTAGATTTTCCAATGCGAGACATACTCTTGCAATCATTGGAAATGTTTCGATGCAGGCGCAGTATGTATTGTCCACATGCTTTCCCAGAAACCAGAAAAATCCGTCCTTAAATATTGTACTCATGTAACGTTTGTTTGCGTGTATTTCCACTAATGTGACAGGTGTCCCTCCAAAAGCAACGTAGTACAGCAGAGTTGTAGCCACCACTGCTGCCTGACAACAAATCTCAAACGAATGTGATAACAATTTGTGAGATTATGTATATACGTATTCAATAAAGTTGTCAACGCATGGATTTTTTATGTTACCAATCTGCCCAGTTTAGTCATTTTGACGTCTCCGAACATTTTGTGAACAGCGCCAATCTTGTTGATGAAACGAACATGCTACTTGATTGACTTGCACCAATGCAATTTCATCGCCATTAAGTCCACACAAATGTTCATGATTTTTCTCAAGCGTTTAAGGTGCACCAGCGGATTTCCAGGTGATTCGTGTCGGTCGTTGAATGCAACTCTTCATTGTACGAGGATCACATCAACGACATGGTGAATACGTATTACCATGACCATCGTGCAGATATACTAAACATTAGTAATCGCAGTTTAGATGAAAAATATATTATTTCCAATATCGAATTTTTACTTGACAGGAATGTCTCTCCTTACCTGCTGAAATCGGTTGGTTGTAACAATATGTATAAACTTGTTCATTTTGTGACATTGACACTAGGAATGGGATGCAGCACGCGTAGTAAGCAAATTTGTATACCGTTACAAGAGGTGTGATGTGGCTTGCAATTGTGGGAAATATATGTATCCTCCTACTGCATAAATAATGGGAGCAATTTTCCAACTGATGTCACTCAGATTTTTAGCACACTGTACACATTTTGTTCAAAAATATCTCAGAGCAAAAAGTAGTGTTACTTATGATATGATATAAAATCCATGTACATTTTCCCGGAATGATAAAACGTTTAAATTTTGCAGATATGTTCGATCCATGTGTCTACATTGGCACCGGCTTTGAGGATGAAAACAAACTACCAGCTCAATGTGCACATATTATTCCGAAATGCACAGAAATACAGCTGAACAAATACTTAATATTTCTCTTTCATGATACACTCGTCGCTCCTACTTCACATTTTTTTTAGAAATGTCATCCGAGTGGAAATTTCTACTACAACAACAACAGCCAGGAACTGTTAAACTACTGAAAGAATATGAAAAGAATCAAACTAAAACAGCCAACATGATGAGTCAATTAAACTACCTGAAAATGTGCCGAAATGATGCTGTCGTTCCCAAAGGCCTACGAATCAACATGAGTAGGTATATAACTGGACAACACACGACAAAAGCAATACTCGAGGCGGAAAAATTGATAATTGTTGGAAGAATCAGAGACACCAGAGCCACAATCCAATCCATGAAAAGACAACTCACAGAAACTGAAATTTCCCTTTCAAACATGCTAACCAACAACGAATGGGCAACTGCTACCCAAGAAATGCACAAGCATTTCCAATACGTGAAGAACCAAAAGGATGTTCATCTCAATACTAAACTTGGCAAATTACGACATAAAACTGTTCCAGTAGCAGTTTCCAATCCCCAAACGAACAACATATGTAACATCTCCAACTATACATTGTCGGACAAGGAACAGGAGGCACTAGGCAAAGGAATGAAGTTTTGTTATGGTCTGAAGAGAACAACGGATGGGATAACTGACACAATCATTGCATTTGAGGATGCCATTGACATGAATGACTCAATTAGTCAGCCTATACCTGAATCACTAAAAGATGACGTAAGGGATGCATTTAAGGCCAATTTAAAAAAACATCTAAAGAAAAAGCCAACTATTAATCGGAAAACTGAAGAATACCGGAAAATAGTCTTAAACTTAAGAAGAAACAAAGATATTTGCATCATGCAAGCAGATAAAGGAAACAGCACAGTAGTTATGAATCGTATGGACTATGAAGAGAAAGTGAACAAGCTACTTTCTGAAGGCCCCTATGCTGTTTCAAAGGATCAAACCAACAAATATAGAACAAAAGTGAAAAATTATTGCGACCAACTCAAGAATTCCGAAAAGATCACTAAAGACGATCATAAAAAGTTAACAAATGGAAATACCCGCACTCCTGTCTTCTACGGAGCACCGAAAATTCACAAAGAAGGATACCCGCTTCGCCCAATAGTATCTTCTTACAGCTCTCCAACTCAAAAATTAAGTCGCTATCTGCATGATTTAATATTACCAATTATTGGGAAAACTGAATTTTCAATAAAAAATAGCTCGGAATTTGCGAAATATTACGGAATGTGAAGGTTAAGCCAGGCGAAATTTTAGTATCTTACGACGCTAAAAATCTGTTCACAAATATACCGATCAGTCTAGTACCAGGGGGCGAATTCGCCCCCCGTGAAATGTAGTCGAATTCGCCCCCTAGGGGTCGAATTCGCCCACCGGGGGGCGAATTCAGCTACTGGGGGGCGAATTCGACTACTCGGGGGGCGAATTCGCCCCCCTAATAAATAAATAAATTATTTTTCCGGGGGGCGAATTCGCCCCCTGGGAGGGCAAATTCGCCCCCCTGAATTAATAAAAAATTGAAATATTTTAATAAAACCAACAATCTGCATAGCAAAAAATATGAAAAAATATGTGATTAATCAGCAAAAATTGCTCGATTTTCTGGCATATTGTATTCCAACGTGGAAATAGTTTTGTGCCAATTATTTGAGTTTACATATTTTAATGATTCAAATATTAATTACTAAAGAAGTCCATGGTAGATTTTTTTAATTTTTTCACAGAAATTCAGAAATTGTGCGTACTTTTGATTTTTGTCAATAGCCACATGCGCCATGGTTAAAAACAGACGCCATAAATATATTAGCTAAAAAACTTGTACAAAACGACGAATAAATATTTACAGTGCGTTTATTACGCAATAGCGCGTCAAAATATGAATACAATTTCAAAGTACACACAATTTCTGAATTTCTGTGAAAAAAATAAAAAAATCTACCATGGACTTCTTTAGTAATTAATATTTGAATCATTAAAATATGTAAACTCAAATAATTGGCACAAAACTATTTCCACGTTGGAATACAATATGCCAGAAAATCGAGCAATTTTTGCTGATTAATCACATATTTTTTTATATTTTTTGCTATGCAGATTGTTGGTTTTATTAAAATATTTCAATTTTTTATTAATTCAGGGGGGCGAATTTGCCCTCCCAGGGGGCGAATTCGCCCCCCGGAAAAATAATTTATTTATTTATTAGGGGGGCGAATTCGCCCCCCGAGTAGTCGAATTCGCCCCCCAGTAGCTGAATTCGCCCCCCGGTGGGCGAATTCGACTCCTAGGGGGCGAATTCGAGTACATTTCACGGGGGGCGAATTCGCCCCCCGAGTGGGTGAATTCGCCCCCTGGTACTAGACTGCCGATACAGGAAACACTCCAATATTTAAAAGAAAAATTACAAGAGGACCATACACTAAGAAAACGGACTAAACTGAGCATTGACGATATTGTGGAAGGAGTGAAGCTTTGCTTAACTTGCACTTACTTCAAATGGAGGGACACTTATTATGAGCAACTAGACGGAGTAGCAATGGGAAGTCCTTTATCCACAATTGCAGCGGATATTTTTATGGAGAATCTCAAAAACTGTATCGTAAAAGACAACAGCAATATCAAATCATATCGCCGTTATGTTGACGACATTTTTGCAATAGCAAGGGCACGGCAAGTGACAAAGATTCAAGAGAAGCTTAACTCGTTTCATCACAACGTACAATTCACTTTTGAACAGGAAGAAGAATCTATGCTACCTTTTCTTGATGTGCTCTTAATGAAACAACGTGATGGCTCGCTGAAATTCAAGATTCATCGTAAGAAGACTCACACGGACAAATACCTGGATTGGGAATCTGTCCATCCAAGAGCACATAAAATCACCGTTGTAAACACTCTTGTACAACGCGCGCTGAAAATTTGTAGTCCGGAATACCTAAATGAAGAATTATCGTACATAGAGCACTGCCTCGTCAACAAAAATAGCTATCCAAAGAACTGGGTACAAAAGCAGGTAAAACGTGTGATACAACAGTTCAAGATGACTACAAACCTCGTGTAATACTTCCGTATGTCAAGGGACTCACAGAAAAAACAGCACGCATCATTACAAGAATACTTGGTAACCCGATCGGATACATTCCTTATCAAAGAATGTCAGATATCGTAACCACGCATAAAGACAAAACGTTATGCAAAAACTGCGGAGTGTGTTCAATCGAATGCAGTTGCGGATATACTTACATAGGACAAACTAAGGACTTGGACCAAAGGATATATCAACACAAATACCATACTAGAAAATTTGAAACCGAACAATCTGCAATTTCGGAGCACATTTGGAAAGAACTGGAGGAGGAACACAATGTTGATTGGGATAATATCACACTACTCACCAAAGAAGACAGAGAATATCATCGTATCGTAAAAGAATCCATATACATTCAAAAAGCCATTAATGAACAGAGCCAAAAAGCCAAAAAGAGAAGGGAAACCATTAATGAACAGGAAAACTGAATTGCCGAGCAAAAAACTTCCTGTTTGTTATAACGAGATATTGGACCAAGTTTGTGATTGAAAATAGACCAGCCATTTCCCAACTTAATACCATTGGATACATACCACACTGTTAACGTAGTTAAAATCAAATGCTTTAACCACATATTTTTATAAAAGTTAACGTAGATCATAAAAGTTTTTCTTTTCATTATTATTGTAAATCCCCTGATGAGGATCTGAGGTCAGATCGAAACGTTGGGTCGCTTCTTAAATAAAGAAATTGAATGATACACTCGTCGCTCCTACTTCACATTTTTTTAGAAAGTTTCATTCGATTTTAATTTCAGATAATATGCTGAATTAGTGCATATAGTAGGATATGTACACGTCTGTGCTGGTTAAACAAATCGATTAAAGAGCGAGTGGTTACTTGCATGTTGTTTTTCGTGGCGACAGCATCAAGAGTAAGTGAGCTAAGAATATAAACTATAAGAAACTCAACTCATTTTCCACTGCAGGCATCGTCATGATGAGCCCGTTCTTGTAATATCGTAAATACTCTTCACATTCAAGCAGGTTGCAAAATCAATTAAAACCTATATCGGCATGCATTACATTGAGTACTATTGAGATGAAATTTATAAATGATTCAGAGTTCTTCCAACATGAAATTAATATGTTATAAGTAATGGGAAAATACAATGCCGGTATATACTCCATGAAATGATGAGGATGTTTACACGTAGATTAATTTTAGTAGTGGATTAGAATTTTTCGTTCCCATTTTACATTGCTGAAGGCGTCATAGCAGCAATTCCAATGAATGTAGTGTTCAAGATATCCTGTTCACAAATATCGTTGATCATTTGATAAATCACGTTACGGGTTATTGGCAGGCAGGTGTTGCGCATAAGAAAAACACCGTCTGTGTGTGTAATATCAACTGAAAATTGAATCAAGTCATGTACTTATAACCAATATGACATAATATATGACACAACATCAATGAACGTGTTTCAACACCATTAAATTTGCGACAAAATACTTAAAACGTACCAGAGTCATGGAGTAAATATTGATGGGAAATGTACAGGCGCGAATGCAACACGTCCTATTATTAGTCCATTGCTTCACCAGAACAAAGATATTTCGTCGGTTTAAATCCATCAAAACATTGTCCTTCAGAGCCAGGCGGATATTCATCATCTGAAATGGAACCGCATACACATCAATTTAGCATAAATTTGGATAAACTTTATGAATTCTCTGCCCTCTTTTGACCTTTTGGGAGAACAGCGATGCAAATATATACTTCAGAAACGTTGCAGCCAAAATGGATCCAAGGTGCATTCTAACCGGTAGCAAGGATTCAAATGAGTCAAGCGGCAGTATGAAATAAATGGAAATAGAGAGAGCGTCAAAGAAAACCATGAGTACCACAAACCGTCCAAACAGCCTATCATATCGCCTCATTAATCTGCAAAGCTCTCTGTACAATCGTACTGAACGCTCTATACCATCGTTTGTAATACTAATGCTAGCAGAAAAATGTGACCCCAAACGGAAATAAACAAAACACGTGATCACAATGCTTATATTACAAGCTGTTATCAAGTGAACAAGCACAAATGGCACCCAGGTGACGATCCTCCACACAATATTATTTTCCATGAACCAGTCAGGCGTCGCATTTTGCTGGGAATCGTATTGAAACCACAACAGGATTTCAGCAAACAACTTGTAGACATAGGCTGCGTCACCAACAAATACTCCAAGAGAAATGGGGATGACAACCGCCGCTAACAAGTAAATGGTGAGAACAAGGATCGCCGCGATTTGCGAACACTTCTGTCATTGAGAGTAAACAACCATTATTACAGCACGATGCCTCATTGATATTAATATATTATCAAATTTGTAGCATGAGCCTATCCACTTTACTAATAATGCCGTGTCTACTGGAATCCAATTTTCTGTGGACAGCTGCGATTGCTTTCAAAAAGTTGATCTGCCGCTGTGGATTCCATAATACAATTTTGATTGAGGTTATGTCCATACACACTCTTATGGCCACCCTGAGCGTTTTGTAGTAGAGGATATGGTCAAATGGGGTTTCAAATCTTTTATTGTATGCCAGTTTTCCAGCAAGGAATGTTTGCCCAATCATTATATAGAAACGGTTTCCAATCACCAGTGAGAAAAGAAGCTGAAATAGTTGGATTGGTGACGCTCATTGATCTCAATTGATTAGGCCAGTATGTTCATTAATGCAAAATATTTGTGGAATAACACTTACTCTGTGAAGGCGGCTTTTGCTGACCAAGTGCTTCCCATTCCGGGGCCTGTGGATGAGATATGGGAGACAGTCCGTGTAGTAAGCAATATTGTAAAAGGTGCCAATTAGTGTGCCGTTGTCCGTCATATCAACTAGATCTAAATACGCTTTAGCTTTCAAAAACTTCAACAGGTATTGAGATATCTGGTTTGATGCCACTTTTCAAAAAAAATATGAGTCGTCAATTCAAGCTACATAGGGATAAATGTAATAACAATGAAGCCATATGAAAAGCCCTAATCGGAATATCCCTCACAGGGCCCTTATTGTTGTAAAGACTAATTCTCCTACATTCTCTAAGTATCATGTGAAGCTGGTGCACATAAACGTGAAAATGAAATGAGGTGAACGGCTTGCTGTGGTAGAAAGGTAGGAGACACGCTAAGCATATTACTATGTTTTATAAACCTGCCACGAGCAGGAAGCAAATAAATTATTCATATGTTTACCAGACAACCAAAAGGTTAGATTATGCCAACATTCTAATACCGAAAAGGATTGGCTTTGCATTTAACTGGATTTGACCTAACAGAAGCAACGAACACATAAGTCTTCTGTTCCGCATATAACAACCGAAATACGGCTGAATATCAAGTTGACATGTGAACAATTTTCTAAATTTGTATACCGGAGACTATTAGTAATATATGTTATTTTCCTCGAAAAGGCACACTACACACTTAAATTATGACGATGGCGAACTAAGCGCAAACTATACAGTCTTTTTGACGGGTTGGAAAATAAGTTACCAAACATTATAAATTAGATAGATTCCACGTGCCGTGGATGTATTAATTATTCAACATTGTTCCAGCCGTTTTCAGAAAGCGAGTAGAGAAACGTAGGTAAAACAATATATGCTAAGATAATGATTAAGATTCTCTACCATGTAATACTGGCGCAATGTCCGCATGTACACATATATTTACGACAGCTATAACTACAATTTATCTCACCTCTGCTTGGGTGTATAAATGTGTAAACTAATTCCAATGTGAGTTTTGAATCTAATAGCATCCGTCAACATCCAGTTCATGTATTTTAGCCTAGGTTGATAAAAGAAAACCACGATTCAATGCTCGGACTAAGCTGTTCCATTAAAGCAGCCACAACTTGTGTACTATTTAAGAACCCCAAGCAAGCACTCACGTCATGGTACACCATGTCAGATAGCAGGTAAAATTCCATATTGAAGCACGGGATTTCAGGGACAGTCCGCATTGATTTTTTTGCAGCATGGCATACATTATAGTTGCATTTCGAATCAACTAACAATAAGCATGTGAGAACATTTATAACTGTAAATTTGTTTTAATTTTGTGTAAAGAGAACGCTGCTTGCATTTGAATCTGTTTATATGAAGCAATAATTTATTATTTTCAATAAACTCAGCTTCTAACACGATTGCATACAAAACAATGACGTTCAATGTTTCTGATAAATATACACTGTACCAGGTACTGGGTAAGCCTGAAAGCGAGTGATTACTTCCATGTTTTCCTACGTGGTGGCATTATCAAAAGTCACAGAGCCACTCAGTCCATATGAATGTAATGTTAAAAGTATCGTGGAAGCTTCAACAATGCACAATTGATACACCACTTTACAGACTATTGGCAGGCCGGTGTTGCCGATAAGAGAAATACAGTCTGTGTGTGTAGTATCAACTGAAAATAGAGGAACGATATTTCAGTTCTTAAAACGCGATGCATTTTTGCCAAAATAATAATAACATCAACGAACGCATCTCAACTTGAAATTTTAGAAAGAATGTTTAAAACGTACCGGACACATGGAGTAAATGTTGATGGGAAATGTACACGCGCGAATACAACACGTCCTATTATTAGTCCAATGCTTCACCAGAACATAGGTATTTCGTCTGTTTGAACCCATCAATACTGTGTCCTTCAGAATCATTCGGATGTTCATCATCTGTAAAGGAACCTCATCAACTTACTTCAAACTTAATAAGAATTGGATAGGCATGATAATTTTTGTCTTCGTCTCACCCTTTGAGAGAAAAGCGATGCGATCATGTTCTTCACAACTATCGCAACAAAATAGGAGCCAAGGTGGATTTTAACTGGAACTGTAGATTCAAACGAGTCAAGCGGCAAAATAAAATAAATGGAAATATTGATTGCGTCAAACAAGACCATGAGGACCACGAACCGTCCAAACAGATTATCGTACCGCCGCATTAATCTACAAAGTACTCTGTACAATCGTACTGATCGCTCAATGCCGTCATTTGCAAAATTGATATTAGCAGAGAAAAGACAACCCAAACGGTAATAAACAAAAAACGTGAGGACGGAGCTTACAGGACAAACTGACATTAAGTTAGCAACCACAAATGTCCCCCAGATGACAATCCTCCATACAATATGCATTTCTGGATTTTTCTGGGAATCCAGTCAGGCACTGGATTTTTCTGGGAATCGTATTGAAACCAGAGTAGAATTTCGGCCAACAACTTGCACACGTAAGCTGAATTACCAAAACATGTGCCGAGAGAAATGGGGGTGACCGCCATCGCTGACAGGTATGCGCAGAATACAAATATCGCCGACTTTTGAGAGCATATCTGAAATTGAGAGTAAAGAAACAGTTTTAAATAGCAATACATCATCAATGTTGTAAACTCTTCTCTTTTTAGTTTATAGCTTAAGCCTTACCAATTTACTCATTCTTCCAGGTCTACCGGAATTCAATTTTCCGTGGGCGCTTGAGATTGCTTTCAAAAAGTTGATGTGCCGATGCGGATTCCAGAATACACTTGTGACGAACATTATGTCCGAACACACTCTTATGGCCAATCTGAGCGTCTTGTAGTAGAGTATGGGATCAAATGGGGTTTCAAATCTTTTATTATACGCTAATTTTGCAGGAACGTATAACTGCCCAATCATTATATAGAAACGGGTCGCAAGGACAAGTGAGTAAAGAATCTGAAATCGTGTGATTGGACGAACTCAGTGAGCACAAATGTTTTGAGAGTAGCATTTTAATGGATTGGGATATAAATGGATTACACTTACTCTTTGAAACCAGCTTTTGCTGACCAAATACGTTGCATTGCTGGATCTGTGGATGAGATATGGTAGGAAACCCATGTAGTAAGCAATTTTGTAATAGGTGCCGATTGGGGTACTGTAGTCCGTCATGTCAGCGAGCTCCTAATAAGTTTTCAACAATTTCCGGGCGCTTTGATATATCAGGTTTGATGTCTATTGTCAGAATGATGCTTATTATTGTAAACACCAATTTTCCTACATTCTTCAAATATGGTATGCCAAAGATAAAACTGAAGTGAACTGAACCGGTGGCCAAACAAGAAATGTAGGAGACGCTAAGCAATTCACTATGTATTATTAACCTGGCACGCGCAGGGTGCATATAAATTATTCATATCCTTACAAGACAGCTACCACGTTTGGTTATACAAACATACTAATACGGACAATGATGGGCTTTGTATTTAACTGCTTTTGTCCGGACCGATGTGATGCACGTATTAATAGGTGCCATGTTCTTCACAGTGCCAGGACGCAGCATAAATCTTAAGTCTACGAAATTTACAAAACTTGGAGAGGTAGTGAAATATGCATGTAGAAAAATATTTTATTATCAGGACACCATTACTATTATATATTAGCATTGTATATATCATTTACATTGACGTAGTACGTTGCATACTTAAGATATGACGATGGTGAATTGGGCGCACAATATCTATACTATGTAATGGGTTGGCAAATAGATTTCCAAAAAATATGTATTAGGTAGATGACACGTGTAGTAGTAGTATAAATTATTCAACATTGTTGCAGCCCTTTCAAAGCAACGGAAAGACAGACGTAGGTAGCACACAACATGTTAAGATAATGATTTTAGACAAAGCTTATGTCAGGTAGCAAAATATTCGTCCAACATTATACTAACCAAACAGCTTCTTTAATTATGAATGCGGATGTGAATTTCGTCTTTCCCGAAGAAAAAGTCGGAACCGGAATCTATTCCACTGGTTCTTTCGGTCGCTGGACTAATTTTACTGAAGCGTTGCAACAATGGTCAAGCAATTAAAAGACTTATCCATCCACTCCATAAAGATGCTACGCTTCTAATAAAGTTACCTTCAGCGGTGCTCGCAACAAATTGCCCTTGATTCTTTAAAAACAATGCAATTCCTGTTGATTGCTAATTAAACCCAACTTATATTTCCATGGCGTCTTTGACGATGTTATGAGTTGGATCGGCCGAGTTGAAAAGTTGGAATCCAGATAAAACAAAATAGTCATACAGAAACAAAAATCTGGATTTACCAAACAACCATCTGCCAGTCATTATTTCGCGATATAGCTGCACCAAAGAGAATGAAAACATTTTCCCGATTTCTCGATTCACAATAATGTCTGCGGTGGATCACACTACAAAAAGAAAAACCTGGTTTTGTGTCGTACAAATCTTTATTCTTCCACCAATGGAAAATGGATCGCCTTGCATAAATTTCGTACCTGCTCGAAATGTGTTCATGCTGAAATTACCGGCGAACTTCATACTATTCGGTATTCCTTCGCGATATCCGTTTGATCCTAGAAGTACATATTATTTTCAAGACCGACCTCCTCCACGATTTTGTATACTAATTGCTCCGTCAAATATCGAGATTGAGTTGGAAGTGAAGGATTCATCGTGGGCAAATCTTTATAAATACCTTCTGAACGACCATAACCGTCAATCTTTCTTAATCCAATCTCATGCATATTTGTTTATCGTCAATGAGGTAACTGCTAAAGACGTTCGGCGGTTGCATCGGCACTACCTCTGTCGATAATGCAATCCATTTAAGTATTTGGATCCGGTAGCAGTTGCCACCAACAAGATACAAACGTCAATTGATCTAATTACACAACTGAATAAACTTCGGTCGTCGTCGCATTATCCAAATGGTCCAATATATGACGCTCCTTTGAAACCGCAGCGCTTTCACCATTACTGAAATTCAATGACGGCAGTGATAAACTTCGGCTGGATTTTTATAACGCAAATCTTAATGGAACCGATCATCTTCTTAAGGCACTTGCGGGAATATATTTTACTAATCACACGTACAAGTATGTGGACAGCATTCTCCGTCCTGAAATAGTACCTAGCTCGTGTAGAAATATCAGCTACGGTGAATGGCAGTCTAGAATGCCGTCATTAAAATATAGTCCAAAACCAAAATTTGAGATGTTACTTCCGATACATTTTTATCCACATAGATTCATTGCTTGTGGAGGACGTCGCAGATATTTCCAATATGTTTCATTTAAGCTGCTCCTCAATTGCTTTGATAAATACACTTCGATTTACATTTTAATTTTCTTCTTGATGTGGCCAACGATAATTTCTAGGATGAACTCTAAGATATTTGGCGATATGGGAAGTTTGATTCTTGCAGGAATTGCTATACTACTTGAACAGGGACAGCAAGATGTGGGCAGGAATAAGAGCAACGTGCTTGTTATCGGATCTCTAGTCTTGTCTGGATTGATTTTAAGCAACCTTTACAAAGGTGACAATATTACTATGCTGACGGTCCCTAAGAAGCTGTATATAATTGAAACGCTTAGAGATCTTATCTCAAGTAACTATTCTCCGTTCGAACACCCTCGCTACTTGGAATTTACAGCTCCGCCTGTGATTGCGTGATCTAGCACCCACATTGTCATTATTAATTCGCAGTGTAATGTAAAAATCCGAGGCGCCACTCTACATGCAATATACACAGTTTTAAACTGGATGGCGTCAGAATAAATATGTACGTAATGGCCTGTTGTGGGTACACTAAATCTAGCAAGCGTGCTCGAAATAATTACATATTTTTCGCGCCATTTTTACCTAATTGAGCTTATAAGGGTAGACACATTTCCGGGACAGAGAGAGATCGGTTCTAAATAAATAGTTTGTTGGGCAGCGTATATTAAAAAATAAACCGCAGAAAATGGATAATCTCTTCATTTGGGATTACCAAATTGAGCTTATAAGGGTAGAGATATTTCCGGTACAGAGAGAGGTCGGTTCTAAATAAATACTTTGTTGGGCAGCGTATGTAGAAAGACAAACCACAGCAAATGAATAATCTCTTCGTTTGGGATTACCTAATTGAGCTTATAAGGGTAGAGACATCTCCGGCAAAGAGTGACGTCGGTTCTAAATAAATACTTTGTTGGGCAGCGTATATAGAAAGACAAACCACAGCAAATGGATAATCTCTTCATTTGGTATTACCTAATTGAGCTTATAAAGGCAGAGACATCTCCGGCAAAGAGTAAGGTCGGTTCTAAATAAATAGTTTGTTGGGCAGCGTATATAGAAAGATAAACCACAGAAAATGGATAATCTCTTCATTTGGGATTACTCAATTGACTTTATAAGGGTAGACACATTTCCGGGACAGAGAGAGATCGGTTCTGAATAAATAGTTTGTTGGGCAGCGTATATAGAAAGATAAACCACAGAAAAAGGAGAATCGCTTCATTTGGGATTACCTAATTGAGCTGATAAGGGTAGAGATATTTCCGGCACAGAGAGAGGTCGGTTGTAAATAAATACTTTGTTGGGCAGCGTATATAAAAAGATAAACCGAAGGAAATGGATAATCTCTTCATTTGGGATTACTCATTTGACTTTATAAGGGTAGACACATTTCCGGGACAGAGAGAGATCGGTTCTAAATAAATAGTTTGTTGGGCAGCGTATTTAAAAGATAAACCGCAGGAAATGGGTAATCGCTTCATTTGGTATTACCTAATTGAGCTTATAAGGATAGAGATATCTCCGGCGAAGAGTGACGTCGGATCATAATAAATAGTTTGTTGGGCAGCGTATATAGAAAGATAAACCACAGAAAAAGGAGAATCGCTTCATTTGGGATTACCTAATTGAGCTGATAAGGGTAGAGATATTTCCGGCACAGAGAGAGGTCGGTTCTAAATAAATACTTTGTTGGGCAGCGTATATAGAAAGACAAACCACAGCAAATGGATAATCTCTTCATTTGGTATTACCTAATTGAGCTTATAAAGGCAGAGACATCTCCGGCAAAGAGTAAGGTCGGTTCTAAATAAATAGTTTGTAGGGCAGCGTATATAGAAAGACAAACCACAGAAAATGGATAATCTCTTCATTTGGGATTACTCAATCGACTTTATAAGGGTAGACACATTTCCGGGATAGAGAGAGATCGATTCTAAATAAATAGTTTGTTGGGCAGCGTATATAAAAGATAAACCGCAGGAAATGGATAATCTCTTCATTTGAGATTATTCAATTGAGCTTATAAGGGTAGAGACATTTCCGGACAGAGAGACGTAGGTTCATAATAAATAGTTTGTTGGGCAGCGTATATAAAAAGATAAACCGAAGGAAATGGATAATCTCTTCATTTGGGATTACTCAATTGAATTTATAAGGGTAGACACATTTCCGGGACAGAGAGAGATCGGTTCTAAATAAATAGTTTGTTGGGCAGCGTATATAAAAGATAAACCGCAGGAAATGGATAATCGCTTCATTTGGGATTACCTAATTGAGCTTATAAGGATAGAGATATCTCCGGCAAAGAGTGACGTCGGATCATAATAAATAGTTTGTTGGGCAGCGTATATAGAAAGATAAACCACAGAAAAAGGAGAATCGCTTCATTTGGGATTACCTAATTGAGCTGATAAGGGTAGAGATATTTCCGGCACAGAGAGAGGTCGGTTGTAAATAAATACTTTGTTGGGCAGCGTATATAAAAAGATAAACCGAAGGAAATGGATAATCTCTTCATTTGGGATTACTCATTTGACTTTATAAGGGTAGACACATTTCCGGGACAGAGAGAGATCGGTTCTAAATAAATAGTTTGTTGGGCAGCGTATTTAAAAGATAAACCGCAGGAAATGGGTAATCGCTTCATTTGGTATTACCTAATTGAGCTTATAAGGATAGAGATATCTCCGGCGAAGAGTGACGTCGGATCATAATAAATAGTTTGTTGGGCAGCGTATATAGAAAGATAAACCACAGAAAAAGGAGAATCGCTTCATTTGGGATTACCTAATTGAGCTGATAAGGGTAGAGATATTTCCGGCACAGAGAGAGGTCGGTTCTAAATAAATACTTTGTTGGGCAGCGTATATAGAAAGACAAACCACAGCAAATGGATAATCTCTTCATTTGGTATTACCTAATTGAGCTTATAAAGGCCGAGACATCTCCGGCAAAGAGTAAGGTCGGTTCTAAATAAATAGTTTGTAGGGCAGCGTATATAGAAAGACAAACCACAGAAAATGGATAATCTCTTCATTTGGGATTACTCAATCGACTTTATAAGGGTAGACACATTTCCGGGATAGAGAGAGATCGATTCTAAATAAATAGTTTGTTGGGCAGCGTATATAAAAGATAAACCGCAGGAAATGGATAATCTCTTCATTTGAGATTATTCAATTGAGCTTATAAGGGTAGAGACATTTCCGGACAGAGAGACGTAGGTTCATAATAAATAGTTTGTTGGGCAGCGTATGTAGAAAGACAAACCACAGCAAATGGATAATCTCTTCATTTGGGATTACCTAATTGAACTTATAAGGGTAGAGATATTTCCGGCACAGAGAGAGGTCGGTTCTAAATAAATAGTTTGTTGGGCAGCGTATATAAAAACATAAACCGCACCAAATGGATAATCTCTTCATTTGGGAGTACCTAATTGAGCTTATAAGGGTAGAGACATTTCCGGGACAGAGAGACGTCGGTTTATAATAAATAGTTTGTTGGGCAGCGTATGCAGAAAGAAAAACCACAGCAAATGGATAATCTCCTCATTTGGGATTACCTAATTGAGCTTATAAGGGTAGAGATATTTCCGGCACAGAGAGAGGTCGGTTCTAAATAAATAGTTTGTTGGGCAGCGTATATTAAAAAATAAACCGCAGAAAATGGATAATATCTTCATTTGGGATTACCAAATTGAGCTTATAAGGGTAGAGATATTTCCGGTACAGAGAGAGGTCGGTTCTAAATAAATACTTTGTTGGGCAGCGAATGTAGAAAGACAAACCACAGCAAATGGATAATCTCTTCGTTTGGGATTACCTAATTGAGCTTATAAGGGTAGAGACATACAATTAAACAGTGTGCTCGACTTTTTAAGGCTTTGTTTTTATTGAACCATCGTCTTTCAAGTATTGACACATTTAAACACATTCCAGTATGCTCGCATTTTAAGGCTTTATTTTTATTGAACCATCGTCTTTCAAGTATTGACACATTTAAACACATTCCAGTGTGCTCGACATTTTAAGGCTTTATTTTTATTGAACCATCTTCTTTCAAGTATTGATAGTTTAATACACACTCCAGTGTGCTCGAAATTTTAAGGCTTTAATTGTATTGAACCATCTTCTTTCAAGTATTGATACTTTAAAACACACTACAGTGTTCTCGTCTTCATTTTTATTGAACCATAGTCTTTCAAGTATTGACACATTTAAACACATTATTCCAGTGTGCTCGACATTTTAAGGCTTTATTTTTATTGAACAATCGTCTTTCAACTATTGACACATTTAAACACATTCCAATGTGTTGGACTTTTTAAGGCTTTATTTTTATTGAACCATCTTCTTTCAAGTATTGATAGTTTAATACACACTCCAGTGTGCTCGAAATTTTAAGGCTTTATTTTTATTGAACCATCGTCTTTCAAGTTTTGATAGTTTAATACACACTCCAGTGTGCTCGAGTTTTTAAAGCTTTATTTTTATTGAACCATCGTCTTTCAAGTATTGATGGTTTAATACACACTCCAGTGTGCTCGAGTTTTTAAGGCTTTATTTTTATTGAACCATCGTCTTTCAAGTATTGATAGTTTAATACACACTCCAGTGTGCTCGAGTTTTTAAGGCTTTATTTTTATTGAAACATCGTCTTTCATGTATTGATACAATTAAACACATTCCAGTGTGCTCGAATTTTTGAGGCTTTATTTTTATTGAACCATCGTCTTTCAAGTATTGATATTTTAAAACACACACCAGTGTGCTCGGGTTTTTAAGGCTTTATTTATATTGAACCATCGTCTTTCAAGTATTGATACAATTAAACACATTCCAGTGTGCTCGACTTTTTAAGGCTTTATTTTTATTGACCCATCGTCTTTCAAGTATTGATACAATTAAACACATTCCAGTGTGCTCGACTTTTTAAGGCTTTATTTTTATTGAACCATCTTCTTTCAAGTATTGATAGTTTAATACACACTCCTGTGTGCTCGAAATTTTAAGGCTTTATTTTTATTGAACCATCGTCTTTCAAATATTGATACAATTAAACACATTCCAGTGTGCTCGACTTTTTAAGGCTTTATTTTTATTGAACCATCTTCTTTCAAGTATTGATAGTTTAATACACACTCCTGTGTGCTCGAAATTTTAAGGCTTTATTTTTATTGAACCATCGTCTTTCAAATATTGATACTTTAAAACACACACCAGTGTGCTCGACTTTTTGAGGCTTTAGTTTTATTGAACCATCGTCTTTCATGTATTGATACAATTAAACACATTCCAGTGTGCTTGACTTTTTAAGGCTTTATTTATATTGAACCATCGTCTTTCAAGTATTGATACAATTAAACACATTCCAGTGTGCTCGACTTTTTAAGGCTTTGTTTTTATTGAACCATCGTCTTTCAACTATTGACACATTTAAACACATTCCAGTGTGTTGGACTTTTTAAGGCTTTATTTTTATTGAACCATCTTCTTTCAAGTATTGATAGTTTAATACACACTCCAGTGTGCTCGAGTTTTTAAGGCTTTATTTTTATTGAACCATCGTCTTTCAAGTATTGATAGTTTAATACACACTCCAGTGTGCTCGAGTTTTTAAGGCTTTATTTTTATTGAACCATCGTCTTTCAAGTATTGATACTTTAAAACACACTCCAGTGTGCTCGAGTTTTTAAGGCTTTATTTTTATTGAACCATCTTCTTTCAAGTACTGATAGTTTAATACACACTCCAGTGTGCTCGAGTTTTTAAGGCTTTATTTTTATTGACCCATCGTCTTTCAAGTATTGATACAAATAAACACATTCCAGTGTGCTCGACTTTTTAAGGCTTTATTTTTATTGAACCATCTTCTTTCAAGTATTGATAGTTTAATACACACTCCTGTGTGCTCGAATTTTTAAGGCTTAATTTTTATTGAACCATCTTCTTTCAAGTATTGATACATTTATACATATTCCAGTGTGCTCGATATTTTAAGGCTTTATTTTTATTGAACAATCGTCTTTCAAGTATTGATACTTTAAAACACACACCAGTGTGCTCGAGTTTTTAAGGCTTTATTTTTATTGAACCATCGTCTTTCATGTATTGATACAATTAAACACATTCCAGTGTGCTGGAATTTTTGAGGCTTTATTTTTATTGAACCATCGTCTTTCAAGTATTGATATTTTAAAACACACACCAGTGTGCTCGAGTTTTTAAGGCTTTATTTATATTGAACCATCGTCTTTCAAGTATTGATACAATTAAACACATTCCAGTGTGCTCGACTTTTTAAGGCTTTATTTTTATTGAACCATCTTCTTTCAAGTATTGATAGTTTAATACACACTCCAGTGTGCTCGAAATTTTAAGGCTTTATTTTTATTGAACCATCGTCTTTCAAATATTGATACTTTAAAACACACACCAGTGTGCTCGACTTTTTGAGGCTTTAGTTTTATTGAACCATCGTCTTTCATGTATTGATACAATTAAACACATTCCAGTGTGCTCGACTTTTTAAGGCTTTATTTATATTGAACCATCGTCTTTCAAGTATTGACACAATTAAACACATTCCAGTGTGCTCGACTTTTTAAGGCTTTGTTTTTATTGAACCATCTTCTTTCAAGTATTGATAGTTTAATACACACTCCTGTGTGCTCGAAATTTTAAGGCTTTATTTTTATTGAACCATCGTCTTTCAAATATTGATACTTTAAAACACACACCAGTGTGCTCGACTTTTTGAGGCTTTAGTTTTATTGAACCATCGTCTTTCATGTATTGATACAATTAAACACATTCCAGTATGCTCGCATTTTACGGCTTTATTTTTATTGAACCGTCGTCTTTCAAGTATTGACACATTTAAACACACTCCAGTGTGCTCGACATTTTAAGGCTTTATTTATATTGAACCATCTTCTTTCAAGTATTGATACTTTAAAACACACTACAGTGTTCTCGACTTCATTTTTATTGAACCATCGTCTTTCAAGTATTGATAGTTTAAAACACATTCCAGTGTGCTCGACTTTTTAATGCATTATTTTTATTGAACCATAGTCTTTCAAGTATTGACACATTTAAACACATTATTCCAGTGTGCTCGACATTTTAAGGCTTTATTTTTATTGAACAATCGTCTTTCAACTATTGACACATTTAAACACATTCCAGTGTGTTGGACTTTTTAAGGCTTTATTTTTATTGAACCATCTTCTTTCAAGTATTGATAGTTTAATACACACTCCAGTGTGCTCGAAATTTTAAGGCTTTATTTTTATTGAACCATCGTCTTTCAAGTATTGATAGTTTAATACACACTCCAGTGTGCTCGAGTTTTTAAGGCTTTATTTTTATTGAACCATCGTCTTTCGAGTATTGATAGTTTAATACACACTCCAGTGTGCTCGAGTTTTTAAGGCTTTATTTTTATTGAACCATCGTCTTTCATGTATTGATACAATTAAACACATTCCAGTGTGCTCGAATTTTTGAGGCTTTATTTTTATTGAACCATCGTCTTTCAAGTATTGATTAAATTAAACACATTCCAGTGTGCTCGACTTTTTAAGGCTTTGTTTTTATTGAACCATCGTCTTTCAAGTATTGATATTTTAAAACACACACCAGTGTGCTCGAGTTTTTAAGGCTTTATTTATATTGAACCATCGTCTTTCAAGTATTGATACAATTAAACACATTCCAGTGTGCTCGACTTTTTAAGGCTTTATTTTTATTGAACCATCTTCTTTCAAGTATTGATAGTTTAATACACACTCCAGTGTGCTCGAAATTTTAAGGCTTTATTTTTATTGAACCATCGTCTTTCAAATATTGATACTTTAAAACACACACCAGTGTGCTCGACTTTTTGAGGCTTTAGTTTTATTGAACCATCGTCTTTCATGTATTGATACAATTAAACACATTCCAGTGTGCTCGACTTTTTAAGGCTTTATTTATATTGAACCATCGTCTTTCAAGTATTGATACAATTAAACACATTCCAGTGTGCTCGACTTTTTAAGGCTTTGTTTTTATTGAACCATCTTCTTTCAAGTATTGATAGTTTAATACACACTCCTGTGTGCTCGAAATTTTAAGGCTTTATTTTTATTGAACCATCGTCTTTCAAATATTGATACTTTAAAACACACACCAGTGTGCTCGACTTTTTGAGGCTTTAGTTTTATTGAACCATCGTCTTTCATGTATTGATACAATTAAACACATTCCAGTATGCTCGCATTTTACGGCTTTATTTTTATTGAACCGTCGCCTTTCAAGTATTGACACATTTAAACACATTCCAGTGTGCTCGACATTTTAAGGCTTTATTTTTATTGAACCATATTCTTTCAAGTATTGATAGTTTAATACACACTCCAGTGTGCTCGAAATTTTAAGGCTTTATTTATATTGAACCATCTTCTTTCAAGTATTGATACTTTAAAACACACTACAGTGTTCTCGACTTCATTTTTATTGAACCATCGTCTTTCAAGTATTGATAGTTTAAAACACATTCCAGTGTGCTCGACTTTTTAATGCATTATTTTTATTGAACCATAGTCTTTCAAGTATTGACACATTTAAACACATTATTCCAGTGTGCTCGACATTTTAAGGCTTTATTTTTATTGAACAATCGTCTTTCAACTATTGACACATTTAAACACATTCCAGTGTGTTGGACTTTTTAAGGCTTTATTTTTATTGAACCATCTTCTTTCAAGTATTGATAGTTTAATACACAC
Organism: Sinella curviseta; assembly: GCA_004115045.4. Taxonomy (NCBI): domain Eukaryota; kingdom Metazoa; phylum Arthropoda; class Collembola; order Entomobryomorpha; family Entomobryidae; genus Sinella; species Sinella curviseta. The sequence continues at coordinate 6,697,344 of CM023200.3, read as the reverse complement.
TCCAGTGTGCTCGAAATTTTAAGGCTTTATTTTTATTGAACCATCGTCTTTCAAGTATTGATAGTTTAATACACACTCCAGTGTGCTCGAGTTTTTAAGGCTTTATTTTTATTGAACCATCGTCTTTCAAGTATTGGTAGTTTAATACACACTCCAGTGTGCTCGAGTTTTTAAGGCTTTATTTTTATTGAACCATCGTTTTTCAAGTATTGATAGTTTAATACACACTCCAGTGTGCTCGAGTTTTGAAGGCTTTATTTTTATTGAACCATCGTCTTTCATGTATTGATACAATTAAACACATTCCAGTGTGCTCGAATTTTTGAGGCTTTATTTTTGTTGAACCATCGTCTTTCAAGTATTGATAGTTTAATACACACTCCAGTGTGCTCGAGTTTTTAAGGCTTTATTTTTATTGAACCATCGTCTTTCAAGTATTGATAGTTTAATACACACTCCAGTGTGCTCGAGTTTTTAAGGCTTTATTTTTATTGAAACATCTTCTTTCAAGTATTGATAGTTTAATACACACTCCAGTGTGCTCGAAATTTTAAGGCTTTATTTTTATTGAACCATCGTCTTTCAAATATTGATACTTTAAAACACACTGGAGTGTGCTGGACTTTTTAAGGCTTTATTTTTATTGAACCATCTTCTTTCAAGTACTGATAGTTTAATACACACTCCAGTGTGCTCGAGTTTTTAAGGCTTTATTTTTATTGAACAATCGTCTTTCAACTATTGACACATTTAAACACATTCCAGTGTGTTGGACTTTTTAAGGCTTTATTTTCATTGAACCATCTTCTTTCAAGTATTGATAGTTTAATACACACTCCAGTGTGCTCGAAATTTTAAGGCTTTATTTTTATTGAACCATCGTCTTTCAAATATTGATACTTTAAAACACACACCAGTGTGCTCGACTTTTTGAGGCTTTAGTTTTATTGAACCATCGTCTTTCATGTATTGATACAATTAAACACATTCCAGTGTGCTCGAATTTTTGAGGCTTTATTTTTATTGAACCATCGTCTTTCAAGTATTGATACAATTAAACACATTCCAGTGTGCTCGACTTTTTAAGGCTATATTTTTATTGAACCATCGTCTTTCAAATATTGATACTTTAAAACACACACCAGTGTGCTCGACTTTTTAAGGCTTTATTTTTATTGAACCATCTTCTTTCAAGTATTGATAGTTTAATACACACTCCTGTGTGCTCGAATTTTTAAGGCTTAATTTTTATTGAACCATCGTCTTTCAAGTATTGACACATTTAAACACATTCCAGAGTGCTCGACATTTTAAGGCTTTATTTTTATTGAACCATCTTCTTTCAAGTATTGATACTTTAAAACACACTACAGTGTTCTCGACTTCATTTTTATTGAACCATCGTCTTTCAAGTATTGATAGTTTAAAACACATTCCAGTGTGCTCGACTTTTTAATGCATTATTTTTATTGAACCATAGTCTTTCACGTATTGACACATTTAAACACATTATTCCAGTGTGCTCGACATTTTAAGGCTTTATTTTTATTGAACAATCGTCTTTCAACTATTGACACATTTAAACACATTCCAGTGTGTTGGACTTTTTAAGGCTTTATTTTTATTGAACCATCTTCTTTCAAGTATTGATAGTTTAATACACACTCCAGTGTGCTCGAAATTTTAAGGCTTTATTTTTATTGAACCATCGTCTTTCAAGTATTGATAGTTTAATACACACTCCAGTGTGCTCGAGTTTTTAAGGCTTTATTTTTATTGAACCATCGTCTTTCAAGTATTGATAGTTTAATACACACTCCAGTGTGCTCGAGTTTTTAAGGCTTTATTTTTATTGAACCATCGTCTTTCAAGTATTGATAGTTTAATACACACTCCAGTGTGCTCGAGTTTTTAAGGCTTTATTTTTATTGAACCATCGTCTTTCATGTATTGATACAATTAAACACATTCCAGTGTGCTCGAATTTTTGAGGCTTTATTTTTGTTGAACCATCGTCTTTCAAGTATTGATATTTTAAAACACACACCAGTGTGCTCGAGTTTTTAAGGCTTTATTTATATTGAACCATCGTCTTTCAAGTATTGATACAATTAAACACATTCCAGTGTGCTCGACTTTTTAAGGCTTTATTTTTATTGAACAATCTTCTTTCAAGTATTGATAGTTTAATACACACTCCAGTGTGCTCGAAATTTTAAGGCTTTATTTTTATTGAACCATCGTCTTTCAAATATTGATACTTTAAAACACACTGGAGTGTGCTGGACTTTTTAAGGCTTTATTTTTATTGAACCATCTTCTTTCAAGTACTGATAGTTTAATACACACTCCAGTGTGCTCGAAATTTTAACGCTTTATTTTTATTGAACCATCGTCTTTCAAATATTGATACTTTAAAACACACACCAGTGTGCTCGACTTTTTGAGGCTTTAGTTTTATTGAACCATCGTCTTTCATGTATTGATACAATTAAACACATTCCAGTGTGCTCGAATTTTTGAGGCTTTATTTTTATTGAATCATCGTCTTTCTAGTACTGATAGTTTAATACACACTCCAGTGTGCTCGAGTTTTTAGGGCTTTATTTTTATTGAACAATCGTCTTTCAACTATTGACACATTTAAACACATTCCAGTGTGTTGGACTTTTTAAGGCTTTATTTTTATTGAACCATCTTCTTTCAAGTATTGATAGTTTAATACACACTCTAGTGTGCTCGAAATTTTAAGGCTTTATTTTTATTGAACCATCGTCTTTCAAATATTGATACTTTAAAACACACACCAGTGTGCTCGACTTTTTGAGGCTTTAGTTTTATTGAACCATCGTCTTTCATGTATTGATACAATTAAACACATTCCAGTGTGCTCGAATTTTTGAGGCTTTATTTTTATTGAACCATCGTCTTTCAAGTATTGATACAATTAAACACATTCCAGTGTGCTCGACTTTTTAAGGCTATATTTTTATTGAACCATCGTCTTTCAAATATTGATACTTTAAAACACACACCAGTGTGCTCGACTTTTTAAGGCTTTATTTTTATTGAACCATCTTCTTTCAAGTATTGATAGTTTAATACACACTCCTGTGTGCTCGAATTTTTAAGGCTTAATTTTTATTGAACCATCGTTTTTCAAGTATTGATAGTTTAATACACACTCCAGTGTGCTCGAGTTTTTAAGGCTTTATTTTTATTGAACCATCGTCTTTCATGTATTGATACAATTAAACACATTCCAGTGTGCTCGAATTTTTGAGGCTTTATTTTTGTTGAACCATCGTCTTTCAAGTATTGATATTTTAAAACACACACCAGTGTGCTCGAGTTTTTAAGGCTTTATTTATATTGAACCATCGTCTTTCAAGTATTGATACAATTAAACCCATTCCAGTGTGCTCGACTTTTTAAGGCTTTATTTTTATTGAACCATCTTCTTTCAAGTATTGATAGTTTAATACACACTCCTGTGTGCTCGAAATTTTAAGGCTTTATTTTTATTGAACCATCGTCTTTCAAATATTGATACTTTAAAACACACTGGAGTGTGCTGGACTTTTTAAGGCTTTATTTTTATTGAACCATCTTCTTTCAAGTACTGATAGTTTAATACACACTCCAGTGTGCTCGAGTTTTTAAGGCTTTATTTTTATTGAACAATTGTCTTTCAACTATTGACACATTTAAACACATTCCAGTGTGTTGGACTTTTTAAGGCTTTATTTTTATTGAACCATCTTCTTTCAAGTATTGATAGTTTAATACACACTCCAGTGTGCTCGAAATTTTAAGGCTTTATTTTTATTGAACCATCGTCTTTCAAATATTGATACTTTAAAACACACACCAGTGTGCTCGACTTTTTGAGGCTTTAGTTTTATTGAACCATCGTCTTTCATGTATTGATACAATTAAACACATTCCAGTGTGCTCGAATTTTTGAGGCTTTATTTTTATTGAACCATCGTCTTTCAAGTATTGATACAATTAAACACATTCCAGTGTGCTCAACTTTTTAAGGCTATATTTTTATTGAACCATCGTCTTTCAAATATTGATACTTTAAAACACACACCAGTGTGCTCGACTTTTTAAGGCTTTATTTTTATTGAACCATCTTCTTTCAAGTATTGATAGTTTAATACACACTCCTGTGTGCTCGAATTTTTAAGGCTTAATTTTTATTGAACCATCGTCTTTCAAGTATTGACACATTTAAACACATTCCAGAGTGCTCGACATTTTAAGGCTTTATTTTTATTGAACCATCTTCTTTCAAGTATTGATAGTTTAATACACACTCCAGTGTGCTCGAAATTTTAAGGCTTTATTTATATTGAACCATCTTCTTTCAAGTATTGATACTTTAAAACACACTACAGTGTTCTCGACTTCATTTTTATTGAACCATCGTCTTTCAAGTATTGATAGTTTAAAACACATTCCAGTGTGCTCGACTTTTTAATGCATTATTTTTATTGAACCATAGTCTTTCAAGTATTGACACATTTACACACATTATTCCAGTGTGCTCGACATTTTAAGGCTTTATTTTTATTGAACAATCGTCGTTCAACTATTGACACATTTAAACACATTCCAGTGTGTTGGACTTTTTAAGGCTTTATTTTTATTGAACCATCTTCTTTCAAGTATTGATAGTTTAATACACACTCCAGTGTGCTCGAAATTTTAAGGCTTTATTTTTATTGAACCATCGTCTTTCAAGTATTGATAGTTTAATACACACTCCAGTGTGCTCGAGTTTTTAAGGCTTTATTTTTATTGAACCATCGTCTTTCAAGTATTGATAGTTTAATACACACTCCAGTGTGCTCGAGTTTTTAAGGCTTTATTTTTATTGAACCATCGTCTTTCAAGTATTGATAGTTTAATACACACTCCAGTGTGCTCGAGTTTTTAAGGCTTTATTTTTATTGAACCATCGTCTTTCATGTATTGATACAATTAAACACATTCCAGTGTGCTCGAATTTTTGAGGCTTTATTTTTGTTGAACCATCGTCTTTCAAGTATTGATATTTTAAAACACACACCAGTTTGCTCGAGTTTTTAAGGCTTTATTTATATTGAACCATCGTCTTTCAAGTATTGATAGTTTAATACACACTCCAGTGTGCTCGAAATTTTAAGGCTTTATTTTTATTGAACCATCGTCTTTCAAATATTGATACTTTAAAACACACTGGAGTGTGCTGGACTTTTTAAGGCTTTATTTTTATTGAACCATCTTCTTTCAAGTACTGATAGTTTAATACACACTCCAGTGTGCTCGAAATTTTAAGGCTTTATTTTTATTGAACCATCGTCTTTCAAATATTGATACTTTAAAACACACACCAGTGTGCTCGACTTTTTGAGGCTTTAGTTTTATTGAACCATCGTCTTTCATGTATTGATACAATTAAACACATTCCAGTGTGCTCGAATTTTTGAGGCTTTATTTTTATTGAACCATCGTCTTTCAAGTACTGATAGTTTAATACACACTCCAGTGTGCTCGAGTTTTTAAGGCTTTATTTTTATTGAACAATCGTCTTTCAACTATTGACACATTTAAACACATTCCAGTGTGTTGGACTTTTTAAGGCTTTATTTTTATTGAACCATCTTCTTTCAAGTATTGATAGTTTAATACACACTCCAGTGTGCTCGAAATTTTAAGGCTTTATTTTTATTGAACCATCGTCTTTCAAATATTGATTTTTTAAAACACACACCAGTGTGCTCGACTTTTTGAGGCTTTAGTTTTATTGAACCATCGTCTTTCATGTATTGATACAATTAAACACATTCCAGTGTGCTCGAATTTTTGAGGCTTTATTTTTATTGAACCATCGTCTTTCAAGTATTGATACAATTAAACACATTCCAGTGTGCTCGACTTTTTAAGGCTATATTTTTATTGAACCATCGTCTTTCAAGTATTGATAGTTTAATACACACTCCAGTGTGCTCGAAATTTTAAGGCTTTATTTTTATTGAACAATCTTCTTTCAAGTATTGATAGTTTAATACACACTCCAGTGTGCTCGAAATTTTAAGGCTTTATTTTTATTGAACCATCGTCTTTCAAATATTGATACTTTAAAACACACTGGAGTGTGCTGGACTTTTTAAGGCTTTATTTTTATTGAACCATCTTCTTTCAAGTACTGATAGTTTAATACACACTCCAGTGTGCTCGAAATTTTAAGGCTTTATTTTTATTGAACCATCGTCTTTCAAATATTGATACTTTAAAACACACACCAGTGTGCTCGACTTTTTGAGGCTTTAGTTTTATTGAACCATCGTCTTTCATGTATTGATACAATTAAACACATTCCAGTGTGCTCGAATTTTTGAGGCTTTATTTTTATTGAACCATCGTCTTTCAAGTACTGATAGTTTAATACACACTCCAGTGTGCTCGAGTTTTTAAGGCTTTATTTTTATTGAACAATCGTCTTTCAACTATTGACACATTTAAACACATTCCAGTGTGTTGGACTTTTTAAGGCTTTATTTTTATTGAACCATCTTCTTTCAAGTATTGATAGTTTAATACACACTCCAGTGTGCTCGAAATTTTAAGGCTTTATTTTTATTGAACCATCGTCTTTCAAGTATTGATAGTTTAATACACACTCCAGTGTGCTCGAGTTTTTAAGGCTTTATTTTTATTGAACCATCGTCTTTCAAGTATTGATAGTTTAATACACACTCCAGTGTGCTCGAGTTTTTAAGGCTTTATTTTTATTGAACCATCGTCTTTCAAGTATTGATAGTTTAATACACACTCCAGTGTGCTCGAGTTTTTAAGGCTTTATTTTTATTGAACCATCGTCTTTCATGTATTGATACAATTAAACACATTCCAGTGTGCTCGAATTTTTGAGGCTTTATTTTTGTTGAACCATCGTCTTTCAAGTATTGATATTTTAAAACACACACCAGTTTGCTCGAGTTTTTAAGGCTTTATTTATATTGAACCATCGTCTTTCAAGTATTGATAGTTTAATACACACTCCAGTGTGCTCGAAATTTTAAGGCTTTATTTTTATTGAACCATCGTCTTTCAAATATTGATACTTTAAAACACACTGGAGTGTGCTGGACTTTTTAAGGCTTTATTTTTATTGAACCATCTTCTTTCAAGTACTGATAGTTTAATACACACTCCAGTGTGCTCGAAATTTTAAGGCTTTATTTTTATTGAACCATCGTCTTTCAAATATTGATACTTTAAAACACACACCAGTGTGCTCGACTTTTTGAGGCTTTAGTTTTATTGAACCATCGTCTTTCATGTATTGATACAATTAAACACATTCCAGTGTGCTCGAATTTTTGAGGCTTTATTTTTATTGAACCATCGTCTTTCAAGTACTGATAGTTTAATACACACTCCAGTGTGCTCGAGTTTTTAAGGCTTTATTTTTATTGAACAATCGTCTTTCAACTATTGACACATTTAAACACATTCCAGTGTGTTGGACTTTTTAAGGCTTTATTTTTATTGAACCATCTTCTTTCAAGTATTGATAGTTTAATACACACTCCAGTGTGCTCGAAATTTTAAGGCTTTATTTTTATTGAACCATCGTCTTTCAAATATTGATTTTTTAAAACACACACCAGTGTGCTCGACTTTTTGAGGCTTTAGTTTTATTGAACCATCGTCTTTCATGTATTGATACAATTAAACACATTCCAGTGTGCTCGAATTTTTGAGGCTTTATTTTTATTGAACCATCGTCTTTCAAGTATTGATACAATTAAACACATTCCAGTGTGCTCGACTTTTTAAGGCTATATTTTTATTGAACCATCGTCTTTCAAGTATTGATAGTTTAATACACACTCCAGTGTGCTCGAAATTTTAAGGCTTTATTTTTATTGAACAATCTTCTTTCAAGTATTGATAGTTTAATACACACTCCAGTGTGCTCGAAATTTTAAGGCTTTATTTTTATTGAACCATCGTCTTTCAAATATTGATACTTTAAAACACACTGGAGTGTGCTGGACTTTTTAAGGCTTTATTTTTATTGAACCATCTTCTTTCAAGTACTGATAGTTTAATACACACTCCAGTGTGCTCGAAATTTTAAGGCTTTATTTTTATTGAACCATCGTCTTTCAAATATTGATACTTTAAAACACACACCAGTGTGCTCGACTTTTTGAGGCTTTAGTTTTATTGAACCATCGTCTTTCATGTATTGATACAATTAAACACATTCCAGTGTGCTCGAATTTTTGAGGCTTTATTTTTATTGAACCATCGTCTTTCAAGTACTGATAGTTTAATACACACTCCAGTGTGCTCGAGTTTTTAAGGCTTTATTTTTATTGAACAATCGTCTTTCAACTATTGACACATTTAAACACATTCCAGTGTGTTGGACTTTTTAAGGCTTTATTTTTATTGAACCATCTTCTTTCAAGTCTTGATAGTTTAATACACACTCCAGTGTGCTCGAAATTTTAAGGCTTTATTTTTATTGAACCATCGTCTTTCAAATATTGATACTTTAAAACACACACCAGTGTGCTCGACTTTTTGAGGCTTTAGTTTTATTGAACCATCGTCTTTCATGTATTGATACAATTAAACACATTCCAGTGTGCTCGAATTTTTGAGGCTTTATTTTTATTGAACCATCGTCTTTCAAGTATTGATACAATTAAACACATTCCAGTGTGCTCGACTTTTTAAGGCTATATTTTTATTGAACCATCGTCTTTCAAATATTGATACTTTAAAACACACACCAGTGTGCTCGACTTTTTAAGGCTTTATTTTTATTGAACCATCTTCTTTCAAGTATTGATAGTTTAATACACACTCCTGTGTGCTCGAATTTTTAAGGCTTAATTTTTATTGAACCATCGTCTTTCAAGTATTGACACATTTAAACACATTCCAGAGTGCTCGACATTTTAAGGCTTTATTTTTATTGAACCATCTTCTTTCAAGTATTGATAGTTTAATACACACTCCAGTGTGCTCGAAATTTTAAGGCTTTATTTATATTGAACCATCTTCTTTCAAGTATTGATACTTTAAAACACACTACAGTGTTCTCGACTTCATTTTTATTGAACCATCGTCTTTCAAGTATTGATAGTTTAAAACACATTCCAGTGTGCTCGACTTTTTAATGCATTATTTTTATTGAACCATAGTCTTTCAAGTATTGACACATTTAAACACATTATTCCAGTGTGCTCGACATTTTAAGGCTTTATTTTTATTGAACAATCGTCTTTCAACTATTGACACATTTAAACACATTCCAGTGTGTTGGACTTTTTAAGGCTTTATTTTTATTGAACCATCTTCTTTCAAGTATTGATAGTTTAATACACACTCCAGTGTGCTCGAGTTTTTAAGGCTTTATTTTTATTGAACCATCGTCTTTCATGTATTGATACAATTAAACACATTCCAGTGTGCTCGACTTTTGAAGGCTTTATTTTTATTGAACAATCTTCTTTCAAGTATTGATAGTTTAATACACACTCCAGTGTGCTCGAAATTTTAAGGCTTTATTTTTATTGAACCATCGTCTTTCAAATATTGATACTTTAAAACACACTGGAGTGTGCTGGACTTTTTAAGGCTTTATTTTTATTGAACCATCTTCTTTCAAGTATTGATAGTTTAATACACACTCCAGTGTGCTCGAAATTTTAAGGCTTTATTTTTATTGAACCATCGTCTTTCAAATATTGATACTTTAAAACACACTGGAGTGTGCTGGACTTTTTAAGGCTTTATTTTTATTGAACCATCTTCTTTCAAGTACTGATAGTTTAATACACACTCCAGTGTGCTCGAGTTTTTAAGGCTATATTTATATTGAACCATCGTCTTTCAAGTATTGATACAATTAAACACATTCCAGTGTGCTCGACTTTTTAAGGCTTTATTTTTATTGAACCATCTTCTTTCAAGTATTGATAGTTTAAAACACACTCCAGTGTGCTCGAGTTTTTAAGGCTATATTTTTATTGAACCATCGTCTTTCAAATATTGATACTTTAAAACACACACCAGTGTGCTCGACTTTTTGAGGCTTTAGTTTTATTGAACCATCGTCTTTCATGTATTGATACAATTAAACACATTCCAGTGTGCTCGACTTTTTAAGGCTTTATTTATATTGAACCATCGTCTTTCAAGTATTGATACAATTAAACACATTCCAGTGTGCTCGACTTTTTAAGGCTTTGTTTTTATTGAACCATCGTCTTTCAACTATTGACACATTTAAACACATTCCAGTGTGGTGGACTTTTTAAGGCTTTATTTTTATTGAACCATCTTCTTTCAAGTATTGATAGTTTAATACACACTCCAGTGTGCTCGAAATTTTAAGGCTTTATTTTTATTGAACCATCGTCTTTCAAGTATTGATAGTTTAATACACACTCCAGTGTGCTCGAGTTTTTAAGGCTTTATTTTTATTGAACCATCGTCTTTCAAGTATTGATACTTTAAAACACACTCCAGTGTGCTCGAGTTTTTAAGGCTTTATTTTTATTGAACCATCTTCTTTCAAGTACTGATAGTTTAATACACACTCCAGTGTGCTCGAGTTTTTAAGGCTTTATTTTTATTGACCCATCGTCTTTCAAGTATTGATACAAATAAACACATTCCAGTGTGCTCGACTTTTTAAGGCTTTTTTTTATTGAACCATCTTCTTTCAAGTATTGATAGTTTAATACACACTCCTGTGTGCTCGAATTTTTAAGGCTTAATTTTTATTGAACCATCTTCTTTCAAGTATTGATACATTTATACATATTCCAGTGTGCTCGATATTTTAAGGCTTTATTTTTATTGAACAATCGTCTTTCAAGTATTGATACTTTAAAACACACACCAGTGTGCTCGAGTTTTTAAGGCTTTATTTTTATTGAACCATCGTCTTTCATGTATTGATACAATTAAACACATTCCAGTGTGCTCGAATTTTTGAGGCTTTATTTTTATTGAACCATCGTCTTTCAAGTATTGATTGTTTAATACACACGCCAGTGTGTTCGAGTTTTTAAGGCTTTATTTTTATTGAACCATCGTCTTTCAAATGTTGATACTTTAAAACACACACCAGTGTGCTCGACTTTTTGAGGCTTTAGTTTTATTGAACCATCGTCTTTCATGTATTGATACAATTAAACACATTCCAGCGTGCTCGAATTTTTGAGGCTTTATTTTTATTGAACCATCGTCTTTCAAATATTGATACTTTAAAACACACTGGAGTGTGCAGGACTTTTTAAGGCTTTATTTTTATTGAACCATCTTCTTTCAAGTATTGATAGTTTAATACACACTCCAGTGTGCTCGAGTTTTTAAGGCTTTATTTTTATTGAACCATCTTCTTTTAAGTATTGATAGTTTAACACACACTCCAGTGTGCTCAAGTTTTTAAGCCTTTATTTATATTGAACCATCGTCTTTCAAATATTGATACTTTAAAACACACACCAGTGTGCTCGGCTTTTTGAGGCATTAGTTTAATTGAACCATCGTCTTTCAAGTATTGATACTTAAAAACACACACCAGTGTGCTCGACTTTTTAAGGCTTTATTTATATTGAACCATCGTCTTTCAAGTATTGATACAATTAAACACATTCCAGTTGTGCTTGACTTTTTAAGGCTTTATTTTTATTGAACCATCTTCTTTCAAGTATTGATACATTTAAACACACACCAGTGTGCTCGAGTTTTTAAGGCTTTATTTATATTGAACCATCGTCTTTCAAGTATTGATACAATTAAACACATTCCAGTGTGCATGAAATTTTAAGGCTTTATTTTTATTGAACCATCGTCTTTCAAATATTGATACTTTAAAACACACTGGAGTGTGCTGGAATTTTTAAGGCTTTATTTTTATTGAACCATCGTCTTTCAAGTATTGATACATTTAAACATATTCCAGTGTGCTCGATATTTTAAGGCTTTATTTTTATTGAACAATCGTCTTTCAAGTATTGACACATTTAAACATATTCCAGTGTGCTCGAGTTTTTAAGGCTTTATTTTTATTGAACCATCTGCTTTCAAGTATTGATAGTTTAAAACACACTCCAATGTGCTCGACGTTTTGAGGCTTTATTTTTATTGAACCATCGTCTTTCAAGTATTGATAGTTTAATACACACTCCAGTGTGCTCGACTCTTTAAGGCTTTATTTTTATTGAACCATCGTCTTTCAAATATTGATACTTTAAAACACACTGGAGTGTGCTGGACTTTTTAAGGCTTTATTTTTATTGAACCATCGTCTTTCAGGAACTGATACTTTTAAACACACTCCAGTGTGCTCGACGTTTTAAGGCTTTATTTTTATTGAACCATCGTCTGCCAAGTATTGATACTTTTAAACACGCTTCAGTGTGCTCGTCGTTTTAAGGCTTTATTTTTATTGAGCCGTCGTCTTTCAAGTATTGGCACATTTAAACACATTCCAGTGTGTTCGTCGTTTTAAGGCTTTATTTTTATTGAACCATCGTCTTTAAAGTATTGGCACATTTAAACACATTCCAGTGTGCTCGACTTTTTAAGGCTTTATTTTTATTGAACCATTTTTTGTTCAAGTAATGATACTTTAAAACACACTCCAGTGTGCTCGACTTTTTAAGGCTTTATTTTTATTGAACCATTTGAGTTCACATAGTGATGATTTTAAACACACTCTAGTGTGCTCGACTTTTTGAGACTTTATTTTCATTGAACCATTTGAGTTCAAATATTGATACTTTGTTGGGCAGCGTATATAGAAAGACAAACCACAGCAAATGGATAATCTCTTCATTTCGGATTACCTAATTCAGCCTATAAGGGTAGAGACATTTCCGGAACAGAGAGAGGTCGGTTCTAAATAAATACTTTGTTGGGTAGCGTATATAGAAAGACAAACCACAGCAAATGGATACTCTCTTCATTTGAGATTACTCAATTGAGCTCATAAGGGTAGAAACATTTCCGGGACAGAGAGAGATCGTTTCTAAATAAATAGTTTGTTGGGCAGCGTATATAAAAACATAAACCGCAGCAAATGGATAATCTCTTCATTTGGGATTACCGAATTGAGCTTATAAGGGTAGAGAGATATTTCCGGTAAGAAGTGAGTTCGGTTCTGAATAAATAGTTTGTTGGGCAGCGTATGTAGAAAGACAAACCACAGCAAATGAATCATCTCTTCATTTGGGATTACCTAATTGAGCTTATAAGGGTAGAGATATTTCCGGCACATAGAGAGGTCGGTTCTAAATAAATACTTTGTTGGGCAGCGTATATTACCTAATTGAGCTTATAAGGGAAGAGACATCTCCGGCAAAGAGTGACGTCGGTTCATAATAAATGGTTTGTTGGGCAGCGTATATAGAAAGATAAACCACAGAAAAGGAATAATCTCCTAATTTGGGATTACTCAATTGACTTTATAAGGGTAGACACATTTCCGGGACAGAGAGAGATCGGTTCTAAATAAATAGTTTCTTGGGCAGCGTATATAAAAAGATAAACCGCAGGAATAATCTCTTCATTTGAGATTATTCAATTAAGTTAATTAGAATAGAGACATTTCCGGGACAGAGAGACGTAGGTTCATAATAAATAGTTTGTTGGGCAGCGTATGTAGTAAGACAAACCACAGCAAATGGATAATCTCTTCATTTGGGTTTACCTAATTGAACTTATAAGGGTAGAGATATTTCCGGCACAGAGAGAGGTCGGTTCTAAATAAATAGTTTGTTGGGCAGCGTATATAAAAATATAAACCGCAGCAAATGGATAATCTCTTCATTTGGGATTACCCAATTGAGCTTATAAGGGTAGAGAGATATTTTCGGCTAGAAGTGAGTTCGGTTCTGAACAAATATTTTTTTGGGCAGCGTATATAAAAACATAAACCGCAGCAAATGGATAATCTCTTCATTTGGTCTTACCTAAATGAGCTTATAAGGGTAGAGATATTTCCGGCACAGAGAGAGGTCGGTTCTAAATAAATACTTTGTTGGGCAGCGTATATTACCTAATTGAGCTTATAAGGGTAGAGACATTTCCGGGAGAGTGAGATGTCGGTTCATAATAAATAGTATGTTTGGCAGCGTTTGTAGAAAGACAAACCACAGCAAATGGATAATCTCTTCATTTGGGATTACTCAATTGACTTTATAAGGGTAGACACATTTCCGGGACAGAGAGAGATCGGTTCTAAATAAATAGTTTGTTGGGCAGCGTATATAAAAAGATAAACCGCAGGAATAATTTCTTCATTTGAGATTATTCAATTGAGCTTAAAAGGGTGGAGACATTTCCGGTACAGAGAGACGTAGGTTCATATAAATAGTTTGCTGGGCAGCGTATGTAGAAAGACAAACCTCCGCAAATGGATAATCTCTTCATTTGGGATTACCTAAATGAGCTTATTAGGGTAGAGATATCTCCGGCAAAGAGTGACGTCGGTTCATAATAAATGCTTTGTTGGGCAGCGTATTTAGAAAAACAAACCACAGCAAATGGATAATCTCTTCATTTGGGATTACTCAATTGACTTTATAAGGGTAGACACATTTCCGGGACAGAGAGAGATCGGTTCTAAATAAATAGTTTGTTGGGCAGCGTATCTAAAAAGATCAACCGCAGGAATAATTTCTTCATTTGAGATTATTCAATTGAGCTTAAAAGGGTGGAGACATTTCCGGTACAGAGAGACGTAGGTTCATATAAATAGTTTGCTGGGCAGCGTATGTAGAAAGACAAACCTCCGCAAATGGATAATCTCTTCATTTGGGATTACCTAAATGAGCTTATAAGGGTAGAGATATCTCCGGCAAAGAGTGACGTCGGTTCATAATAAATGCTTTGTTGGGCAGCGTATTTAGAAAGACAAGCCACAGAAAATGGATAATCTCTTCATTTGGGATTACTCAATTGACTTTATAAGGGTGGACACATTTCCGGGACAGAGAGAGATCGGTTCTAAATAAATAGTTTGTAGGGCAGCGTATATAAAAAGATAAACCACAGAAAAAGGATAATCTCCTCATTTGGTATTACCTAATTGAGCTTATAATTGTAGTG
This sequence comes from Sinella curviseta, assembly GCA_004115045.4. NCBI lineage: Eukaryota > Metazoa > Arthropoda > Collembola > Entomobryomorpha > Entomobryidae > Sinella > Sinella curviseta. Next base: position 6,682,203 of record CM023200.3, on the reverse strand, counting down.
ACATCTCCGGCAAAGAGTGACGTCGGTTCATAATAAATAGTTTGTTGCGCATCGTATATAGAAAAACAAACCAAAGAAGAAGCATAATCTCTTCATTTGGGATTACCTAATTGAGCTTATAAGGGTAGAGATATTTCCGGTACAGAGAGGGGTCGGTTCTAAATAAATACTTTGTTGGGCAGCGTATATAAAAAGATAAACCGCAGGAATAATCTCTTCATTTGAGACTATTCAATTAAGTTAATTAGAATAGAGACATTTCCGGGACAGAGAGACGTAGGTTCATAATAAATAGTTTGTTGGGCAGCGTATGTAGAAAGACAAACCACAGCAAATGGATAATCTCTTCATTTGGGATTACCTAATTGAGCTTATAAGGGTAGAGATATTTCCGGCACAGAGAGAGGTGGGTTCTAAATAAATAGTTTGTTGGGCATCGTATATAGAAAGACAAACCACAGCAAATGGATAATCTCCTCGTTTGGTCTTACCTAAATGAGCTTATAAGGGTAGAGACATTTCCGGGAGTGAGAGACGACGGTTCATAATAAAGAGTATGATTGGCAGCGTATGTAGAAAGACAAACCACAGCAAATGGATAATCTCTTCATTTGGGATTACCTAATTAAGCTTATAAGGGTAGAGACATTTCCGGCACAGAGAGAGGTCGGTTCTAAATAAATACTTTGTTGGGTAGCGTATATAGAAAGACAAACCACAGCAAATGGATAATCTCCTCATTTGGTATTACCTAAATGAGCTTATAAGGGTAGAGATATCTCCGGCAAAGAGTGACGTCGGTTCATAATAAATGCTTTGTTGGGCAGCGTATTTAGAAAGACAAGCCACAGAAAATGGATAATCTCTTCATTTGGGATTACTCAATTGACTTTATAAGGGTGGACACATTTCCGGGACAGAGAGAGATCGGTTCTAAATAAATAGTTTGTAGGGCAGCGTATATAAAAGATAAACCGCACGAAATGGATAATCTAATCATTTGGGATTACCAAATTGAGTTTATAAGGGTAGAGACATTTCCGGGAGAGAGAGACGTCGGTTCATAATAAATAGTATGTTGGGCAGCGTATGTAGAAAGACAAACCACAGCAAATGGATAATCTCTTCATTAGGGATTACCTAATTGAACTTATAAGGGCAGAGATATTTCCGGCACAGAGAGAGTTGGGTTCTAAATAAATAGTTTGTTGGGCACCTTATATAGAAAGACAAACCACAGCAAATGGATAATCTCTTCATTTGGGATTACCTAATTGAGCCTATAAGGGTAGAGACATTTCCGCCACAGAGAGACGTCGGTTCATAATAAATAGTTTCCTGGGAAGCGTATTAAGAAAGACAAACCACAGAAAATGGATAATCTCTTCATTTGGGATTACTCAATTGACTTTATAAGGGTAGACACATTTCCGGGACAGAAAGAGATCGGTTCATAATAAATAGTTTGTTGGGCAGCGTATATAAAAACATAAACCGCAGCAAATGGATAATCTCTTCATTTGGGATTACCGAATTGAGCTTATAAGGGTAGAGCAATATTTCCGGTAAGAAGTGAGTTCGGTTCTGAATAAATAGTTTGTTGGGCAGCGTATGTAGAAAGACAAACCACAGCAAATGAATAATCTCTTCATTTGGGATTACCTAATTGAGCTGATAAGGGTAGAGATATTTCCGGCACAGAGAGAGGTCGGTTCTAAATAAATACTTTGTTGGGCAGCGTATATTACCTAATTGAGCTTATAAGGGAAGAGACATCTCCGGCAAAGAGTGACGTCGGTTCATAATAAATAGTTTGTTGGGCAGCGTATATAGAAAGATAAACCACAGAAAAAGAATAATCTCCTAATTTGGGATTACTCAATTGACTTTATAAGGGTAGACACATTTCCGGGACAGAGAGAGATCGGTTCTAAATAAATAGTTTCTTGGGCAGCGTATATAAAAAGATAAACCGCAGGAATAATCTCTTCATTTGAGATTATTCAATTAAGTTAATTAGAATAGAGACATTTCCGGGACAGAGAGACGTAGGTTCATAATAAATAGTTTGTTGGGCAGCGTATGTAGTAAGACAAACCACAGCAAATGGATAATCTCTTCATTTGGGTTTACCTAATTGAACTTATAAGGGTAGAGATATTTCCGGCACAGAGAGAGGTCGGTTCTAAATAAATAGTTTGTTGGGCAGCGTATATAAAAATATAAACCGCAGCAAATGGATAATCTCTTCATTTGGGATTACCCAATTGAGCTTATAAGGGTAGAGAGATATTTTCGGCTAGAAGTGAGTTCGGTTCTGAACAAATATTTTTTTGGGCAGCGTATATAAAAACATAAACCGCAGCAAATGGATAATCTCTTCATTTGGCCTTACCTAAATGAGCTTATAAGGGTAGAGATATTTCCGGCACAGAGAGAGGTCGGTTCTAAATAAATACTTTGTTGGGCAGCGTATATTACCTAATTGAGCTTATAAGGGTAGAGACATTTCCGGGAGAGTGAGATGTCGGTTCATAATAAATAGTATGTTTGGCAGCGTTTGTAGAAAGACAAACCACAGCAAATGGATAATCTCTTCATTTGGGATTACTCAATTGACTTTATAAGGGTAGACACATTTCCGGGACAGAGAGAGATCGGTTCTAAATAAATAGTTTGTTGGGCAGCGTATATAAAAAGATAAACCGCAGGAATAATTTCTTCATTTGAGATTATTCAATTGAGCTTAAAAGGGTGGAGACATTTCCGGTACAGAGAGACGTAGGTTCATATAAATAGTTTGCTGGGCAGCGTATGTAGAAAGACAAACCTCCGCAAATGGATAATCTCTTCATTTGGGATTACCTAAATGAGCTTATTAGGGTAGAGATATCTCCGGCAAAGAGTGACGTCGGTTCATAATAAATGCTTTGTTGGGCAGCGTATTTAGAAAAACAAACCACAGCAAATGGATAATCTCTTCATTTGGGATTACTCAATTGACTTTATAAGGGTAGACACATTTCCGGGACAGAGAGAGATCGGTTCTAAATAAATAGTTTGTTGGGCAGCGTATATAAAAAGATCAACCGCAGGAATAATTTCTTCATTTGAGATTATTCAATTGAGCTTAAAAGGGTGGAGACATTTAAGGTACAGAGAGACGTAGGTTCATATAAATAGTTTGCTGGGCAGCGTATGTAGAAAGACAAACCTCCGCAAATGGATAATCTCTTCATTTGGGATTACCTAAATGAGCTTATAAGGGTAGAGATATCTCCGGCAAAGAGTGACGTCGGTTCATAATAAATGCTTTGTTGGGCAGCGTATTTAGAAAGACAAGCCACAGAAAATGGATAATCTCTTCATTTGGGATTACTCAATTGACTTTATAAGGGTAGACACATTTCCGGGACAGAAAGAGATCGGTTCAAAATAAATAGTTTGTTGGGCAGCGTATATAAAAAGATAAACCGCAGGAATAATCTCTTCATTTGAGATTATTCAATTGAGCTTATAAGGGTAGAGACATTTCCGGTACAGAGAGACGTAGGTTCATAATAAATAGTTTGCTGGGCAGCGTATGTAGAAAGACAAACCTCAGCAAATGGATAATCGCTTCATTTGGGATTACTCAATTGACTTTATAAGGGTAGACACATTTCCGGGACAGAGAGAGATCGGTTCTAAATAAATAGTTTGTTGGGCAGCGTATATAAAAAGATAAACCGCAGGAATAATTTCTTCATTTGAGATTATTCAATTGAGCTTAAAAGGGTGGAGACATTTCCGGTACAGAGAGACGTAGGTTCATATAAATAGTTTGCTGGGCAGCGTATGCAGAAAGACAAACCTCCGCAAATGGATAATCTCTTCATTTGGGATTACCTAAATGAGCTTATTAGGGTAGAGATATCTCCGGCAAAGAGTGACGTCGGTTCATAATAAATGCTTTGTTGGGCAGCGTATTTAGAAAAACAAACCACAGCAAATGGATAATCTCTTCATTTGGGATTACTCAATTGACTTTATAAGGGTAGACACATTTCCGGGACAGAGAGAGATCGGTTCTAAATAAATAGTTTGTTGGGCAGCGTATATAAAAAGATCAACCGCAGGAATAATTTCTTCATTTGAGATTATTCAATTGAGCTTAAAAGGGTGGAGACATTTAAGGTACAGAGAGACGTAGGTTCATATAAATAGTTTGCTGGGCAGCGTATGTAGAAAGACAAACCTCAGCAAATGGATAATCTCTTCATTTGGGATTACTCAATTGACTTTATAAGGGTGGACACATTTCCGGGACAGAGAGAGATCGGTTCTAAATAAATAGTTTGTTGGGCAGCGTATATAAAAAGATAAACCACAGAAAAAGGATAATCTCCTCATTTGGTATTACCTAATTTAGCTTATAATTGTAGTGACATCTCCGGCAAAGAGTGACGTCGGTTCATAATAAATAGTTTGTTGCGCATCGTATATAGAAAAACAAACCAAAGAAGAAGCATAATCTCTTCATTTGGGATTACCTAATTGAGCTTATAAGGGTAGAGATATTTCCGGCACAGAGAGGGGTCGGTTCTAAATAAATACTTTGTTGGGCAGCGTATATAAAAAGATAAACCGCAGGAATAATCTCTTCATTTGAGACTATTCAATTAAGTTAATTAGAATAGAGACATTTCCGGGACAGAGAGACGTAGGTTCATAATAAATAGTTTGTTGGGCAGCGTATGTAGAAAGACAAACCACAGCAAATGGATAATCTCTTCATTTGGGATTACCTAATTGAGCTTATAAGGGTAGAGATATTTCCGGCACAGAGAGAGGTGGGTTCTAAATAAATAGTTTGTTGGGCATCGTATATAGAAAGACAAACCACAGCAAATGGATAATCTCATCGTTTGGTCTTACCTAAATGAGCTTATAAGGGTAGAGACATTTCCGGGAGTGAGAGACGACGGTTCATAATAAAGAGTATGATTGGCAGCGTATGTAGAAAGACAATCCACAGCAAATGGATAATCTCTTCATTTGGGATTACCTAATTGAGCTTATAAGGGTAGAGACATTTCCGGCACAGAGAGAGGTCGGTTCTAAATAAATACTTTGTTGGGTAGCGTATATAGAAAGACAAACCACAGCAAATGGATAATCTCCTCATTTGGTATTACCTAAATGAGCTTATAAGGGTAGAGATATCTCCGGCAAAGAGTGACGTCGGTTCATAATAAATGCTTTGTTGGGCAGCGTATTTAGAAAGACAAGCCACAGAAAATGGATAATCTCTTCATTTGGGATTACCTAATTGAGCTTATAAGGGTAGAGACATTTCCGGGACAGAGAGAGATCGGTTCTAAATAAATAGTTTGTAGGGCAGCGTATATAAAAAGATAAACCACAGAAAAAGGATAATCTCCTCATTTGGTATTACCTAATTGAGCTTATAATTGTAGTGACATCTCCGGCAAAGAGTGACGTCGGTTCATAATAAATAGTTTGTTGCGCATCGTATATAGAAAAACAAACCAAAGAAGAAGCATAATCTCTTCATTTGGGATTACCTAATTGAGCTTATAAGGGTAGAGATATTTCCGGCACAGAGAGGGGTCGGTTCTAAATAAATACTTTGTTGGGCAGCGTATATAAAAAGATAAACCGCAGGAATAGTCTCTTCATTTGAGACTATTCAATTAAGTTAATTAGAATAGAGACATTTCCGGGACAGAGAGACGTAGGTTCATAATAAACAGTTTGTTGGGCATCGTATGTAGAAAGACAAACCACAGCAAATGGATAATCTCTTCATTTGGGATTACCTAATTGAGCTTATAAGGGTAGAGATATTTCCGGCACAGAGAGAGGTGGGTTCTAAATAAATAGTTTGTTGGGCATCGTATATAGAAAGACAAACCACAGCAAATGGATAATCTCCTCGTTTGGTCTTACCTAAATGAGCTTATAAGGGTAGAGACATTTCCGGGAGTGAGAGACGATGGTTCATAATAAAGAGTATGATTGGCAGCGTATATAGAAAGACAAACCACAGCAAATGGATAATCTCCTCATTTGGTATTACCTAATTGAGCTGATAAGAGTAGAGACATCTCCGGCAAAGAGTGAGGTCGGTTCATAATAAATAGTTTGCTGGGCAGCGTATTTAGAAAGACAAACCACCGAAAATGGATAATCTCTTCATTTGGGATTACCTAATTGAGCTTATAAAGGTAGAGATATTTCCGGCACAGAGAGAGGTCGGTTCTAAATAAATACTTTGTTGGGCAGCGTATATAGAAACACAAACCACAGCAAATGGATAATCTCCTCATTTGGTATTACCTAATTGAGCTGAAAAGGTTAGAAACTTCTCCGGCAAAGAGTGACGTCGGTTCATAATAAATAGTTTGTTGGGCAGCGTATGTAGAAAGATAAACCACAGAAAAAGGATAATCTCTTCATTTGGGATTACCTAATTGAGCTTATAACGGTAGATATACTTCCGGCACAGAGAGAGGTCGGTTCTAAACAAATACTTTGTTGGGCAGCGTATATAGAAAGACAAACCACAGCAAATATATAATCTCTTCATTTGGGATTACCTAATTGAGCCTATAAGGGTAGAGACATTTCCGGCACAGAGAGACGTCGGTTCATAATAAATAGTTTGCTAGGCAGCGTATTTAGAAAGACAAGCCGCAGAAAATGGATAATCTCTTCATTTGAGATTACTCAATTGACTTTATAAGGGTAGACACATTTCCGGGTCAGAAAGAGATCGGTTCAAAATAAATAGTTTGTTGGGCAGCGTATATAAAAAGATAAACCGCAAGAATAATCTCTTCATTTGAGATTATTCAATTGAGCTTATAAGAGTAGAGACATTTCCGGTACAGAGAGACGTAGGTTCATAATAAATAGTTTGCTGGGCAGCGTATGTAGAAAGACAAACCTCAGCAAATGGATAAACTATTCATTTGGGATTACCTAAATGAGCTTATAAGGGTAGAGATATTTCCGGCACAGAGAGAGGTGGGTTCTTAATAAATAGTTTGTTGGGCAGCGTATATAGAAAGACAAACCACAGCAAATGGATAATCTCCTCGTTTGGTCTTACCTAAATGAGCTTATAAGCGTAGAGATATCTCCGGCAAAGAGTGACGTCGGATCATAATAAACAGTTTGTTGGGCAGCGTATATAGAAAGATAAACCACAGAAAAAGGATAATCTCTTCATTTGGGATTACTCAATTGACTTTATAAGAGTAGACACATTTCCGGGACGGAGAGAGATCGGTTCTAAATAAATAGTTTGTTGGGCAGCGTATATAAAAAGATAAACCGCAGAAAAAGGATAATCTCTTCCTTTGCAATTACACAATTGAGCCTATAAGGGTAGAGACATTTCCGGCACAGAGAGACGTCCGTTCATAATAAATGCTTTGTTGGGCAGCGTATTTAGAAAGACAAGCCACAGAAAATGGATAATCTCTTCATTCGAGATTACTCAATTGACTTTATAAGGGTAGACACATTTCCGGGACAGAAAGAGATCGGTTCAAAATAAATAGTTTGTTGGGCAGCGTATATAAAAAGATAAACCGCAGGAATAATCTCTTCATTTGAGATTATTCAATTGAGCTTATAAGGGTAGAGACATTTCCGGTACAGAGAGACGTAGGTTCATAATAAATAGTTTGCTGGGCAGCGTATGTAGAAAGACAAACCTCAGCAAATGGATAATCTCTTCATTTGGGATTACCTAAATGAGCTTATAAGGGTAGAGATATTTCCGGCACAGAGAGAGGTGGGTTCTAAATAAATAGTTTGTTGGGCAGCGTATTTAGAAAGACAAGCCACAGAAAATGGATAATCTCTTCATTTGAGATTACTCAATTGACTTTATAAGGGTAGACACATTTCCGGGACAGAAAGAGATCGGTTCTAAATAAATAGTTTGTTGGGCAGCGTATATTACAAGATAAACCGCACGAAATGGATAATCTATTCATTTGGGATTACCAAATTGAGTTTATAAGGGTAGAGACATTTCCGGGAGAGAGAGCCGTCGGTTCATAATAAATAGTATGTTGGGCAGCGTATGTAGAAAGACAAACCACAGCAAATGGATAATCTCTTCATTAGGGATTACCTAATTGAACTTATAAGGGCAGAGATATTTCCGGCACAGAGAGAGTTGGGTTCTAAATAAATAGTTTGTTGGGCACCTTATATAGAAAGACAAACCACAGCAAATGGATAATCTCTTCATTTGGGATTACTCAATTGACTTTATAAGGGTAGACACATTTCCGGGACAGAAAGAGATCGGTTCAAAATAAATAGTTTGTTGGGCAGCGTATATAAAAAGATAAACCGCAGGAAATGGATAATCTCTTCATTTGAGATTATTCAATTGAGCTTATAAGGGTAGAGACATTTCCGGGACAGAGAGACGTAGGTTCATAATAAATAGTTTGTAGGGCAGCGTATATAAAAAGATAAACCACAGAAAAAGGATAATCTCCTCATTTGGTATTACCTAATTGAGTTTATAAGGGTAGATGTATTTCCGGCACAGAGAGAGATCGGTTCTAAATAAATAGTTTGTTGGGCAGCGTATATAAAAAGATAAACCGCAGAAAAAGGATAATCTCTTCATTTGGGATTACCTAATTGAGCTTATAAGGGTAGATATAGTTCCGGCACAGAGAGAGGTCGGTTCTAAATAAATACTTCGTTGGGCAGCGTATATAGAAAGACAAACCACAGCAAATGTATAATCTCCTCGTTTGGTCTTACCTAAATGATCTTATAAGCGTAGAGATATCTCCGGCAAAGAGTGACGTCGGTTCATAATAAACAGTTTCTTGGGCAGCGTATATAGAAAGATAAACCACAGAAAAAGGATAATCTCTTCATTTGGGATCACCTAATTGAGTTTAAAAGGTAGATATATTTCCGGCACAGAGAGACGTCAGTTCTAAATAAATGCTTTGTTGGGCAGCGTATCTAGAAAGACAAGCCACAGAAAATGGATAATCTCTTCATTTGGGATTACTCAATTGAGCTTATAAGGGTAGAGATATTTCCGGCACAGAGAGAGGTCGGTTCTAAATAAATAGTTTGTTGGGCAGCGTATATAAAAAGATAAACCACAGCAATTGTATAATCTCCTCGTTTGGTCTTACCTAAATGATCTTATAAGCGTAGAGATATCTCCGGCAAAGAGTGACGTCGGTTCATAATAAACAGTTTCTTGGGCAGCGTATATAGAAAGATAAACCACAGAAAAAGGATAATCTCTTCATTTGGGATCACCTAATTGAGTTTAAAAGGGTAGATATATTTCCGGCACAGAGAGACGTCCGTTCTAAATAAATGCTTTGTTGGGCAGCGTATTTAGAAAGACAAGCCACAGAAAATGGATAATCTCTTCATTTGGGATTACTCAATTGAGTTTATAAGGGTAGAGATATTTCCGGCACAGAGAGAGGTCGGTTCTAAATAAATAGTTTGTTGGGCAGCGTATATAAAAAGATAAACCGCAGGAAATGGATAATCTCTTCATTTGAGATTATTCAATTGGGCTTATAAGGGTAGAGACATTTCCGGGACAGAGAGACGTAGGTTCATCATAAATAGTTTGAAGGGCAGCGTATATAAAAAGATAAACCACAGAAAAAGGATAATCTCTTCCTTTGCAATTACACAATTGAGCTTACAAGGGTAGAGAAATTTCCGGCACAGAGAGAGGTCGGTTCTAAATAAATAGTTTGTTGGGCAGCGTATATAAAAACATAAACCGCAGCAAATGGATAATCTCTTCATTTGGGATTACCTAATTGAGCTTATAAGGGTAGAGACATTTTCGGGACAGAGAGACGTCGGTTAATAATAAGTAGTTTTTTGGGCACCGTATGTAGAAAGATAAACCACAGCAAATGGATAATCTCCTCATTTGGTATTACCTAATTGAGCTTATAATTGTAGAGACATCTCCGGCAAAGAGTGACGTCGGTTCATAATAAATAGTTTGCTGGGTAGCTTATTTAGAAAGACACGCCACAGAAAATGGATACTCTGTTCATTTGGGATTACTCAATTGACTTTATAAGGGTAGACACATTTCCGGGACAGAGAGAGATCGGTTCTAAATAAATAGTTTGTTGGGCAGCGTATATAAAAAGATAAACCGCACGAAATGGATAATCTATTCATTTGGGATTACCAAATTGAGCCTATAAGGGTAGAGACATTTCCGGCACAGAGAGACGTCCGTTTTAAATAAATGCTTTGTTGGGCAGCGTATTTAGAAAGACAAGCCACAGAAAATGGATAATCTCTTCATTTGGGATTACTCAATTGACTTTATAAGGGTAGACACATTTCCGGGACAGAGAGAGATCGGTTCTAAATAAATAGTTTGTTGGGCAGCGTATATAAAAAGATAAACCGCAGAAAAAGGATAATCTCTTCCTTTGCAATTACACAATTGAGCTTATAAGGGTAGAGATATTTCCGGCACAGAGAGATGTCGGTTCTAAATAAATAGTTTGTTGGGCAGCGTATATAAAAAGATAAACCGCAGGAAATGGATAATCTCTTCATTTGAGATTATTCAATTGAGCTTATAAGGGTAGAGACAATTCCGGGACAGAGAGACGTAGGTTCATAATAAATAGTTTGAAGGGCAGCGTATATAAAAATATAAACCACAGAAAAAGGATAATCTCTTCCTTTGCAATTACACAATTGAGCTTATAAGGGTAGAGATATTTCCGGCACAGAGAGAGGTCGGTTCTAAATAAATAGTTTGTTGGGCAGCGTATATAAAAACAGAAACCGCAGCAAATGGATACTCTCTTCATTTGGGATTACCTAATTGAGCTTATAAGGGTAGAGACATTTCCGGGACAGAGAGACGTCGGTTAATAATAAATAGTCAGGCTTACGAGCAACTAATTACCACTAATGGTGATCCCTGTTCAATTGGCATTTTTTAGGCAACTTATCAAAGATTTCCAGATAAATGATTAGAAAAGCGATGTGTAAACTCTGACCCAAAAGAGTACACTCAAAAATGGGATTGAAAATTTAGGAACAAATATTCGACTAATAAAGAATGCATCTTTATTTTACATTTCATAGAGTTATTCAGAGGTATTACATAATATTCGATATAGTTTTAATAGAAGAATGAGAACAAATTAAAATGTGCTTTATATTTCATTTGCGAGTTTTTTAAGCATACATGAAAGAAAAGCGTCTAAACACATCTCACAACAGTTAAAAGTTATTCGAAATCCACTCTATTCGATTATTTTATAGGCAATATAAACAATGTAATACCAATTACTCGCGAGCTCAGCTATTTATTCGGTCTCACTAGATGGTTAACACAATTAAACTACATTTTACCATGATCCACATTGTGGCTTGCAGGGATTCCGGCTACAGCACATCGCTGAGCCAATGGTCATTTTACAATATTTCAGCATTGACTGCAGAAACAGAAAATTAGCCCGTAATGCATTTCTTAGCTCTCCCCATGCCCAAACGACAGCTGCCGTAATCGCCAAATACTTATGAGTAGCCAACTCAACTAGCATACATATTATTACCATTGTAAACCCGCCCGGGAAAATCACAAAGATGATTTTGATACTTCCAGTTAAACTGGAAGGATGAAATGTTCGAGGAGCCGGAAAATCTTGTAGCATTCCGGATTGCTCCAATATGTTTCGGTAAAAATGTTCATAGTAATCAATTATACCTGAGGTATACAAACCCTTGAATCTTGCAATCACTTTGAGCGGCACAGCTCCCCTTAATTCGAATCCCATCATTTTGCTTGCCAGTGACTTTTCTCGGCAAGACAAATCAAAGGATCCCAAAAGCTCATAGAATGGTAACTTCCCATCCATTATTCCACATGAAACAAACACAAGGCTATTTCGGTGGAATGGTAAAATTTGGGGGAAGTTGGAACCTGTACCAATAACCCCAATAATAGGATACCAAAACGCTGAATCTCCTTCGTTACCGCTGCAACCGCAGCCTGCTGAGTTCTCATATATTTGGGAGCATTTCCATACTTCTTGATATGACGAATTTCCCATCGTGTAGAAGAGTAGTCGTTGGTCTGCCAATGCGTGAAACACATTTACATGTTCTGAGTTCACAAATAGATTCATCTTATTTGCGTCGTAATCCGTCAATTGTATTCTCCCATGGAATGTCCGAAAGCGACCACGTAAATGCCTCGGACCGAAATCCTGTATTTTCCATATGACGTTATCCAAATTTGAGTTCACCTGTTGCACAAGTGCCTGAATGGATTCCAGACTGGTAACCGATTGGATGGGAGTTAGAACTCTCTTCAGAGAGGTGCAGGGGTCGCAAAAACGACAAAAGATAGATACGTCAATGATGAATGATTCATGAACATTAAAATGAAACAGTTCCCAATGTCCAGTCGGTGGCGCCGAGTAAGTGTGATGGAAATAGTGAAGGCCTCGAATCCACTCTTCGATGTCCTTTAATTCCGTGGAGACCAGACCATTGTATCTCAACCTAGTTTCAATGGCCGATACCATATAGAACTTTCTGTAGGCGCCCAACGCATGTCGATAGTGCTTCCAGAAAAGTGAGCTCAGTAGCGTATCTACCAATGCAAATGCTCCGTGAGCCCTAAAATATAAATGGTGGTCTACATCCTTTTTTCTGCTGCATTAGCATCACGGACAACGCGTACTTCGTTAGTTATGGCTGGAGGGTACATAAAGAAATGTGCCTCACAGTACCACGGCCGGACTCTCATAACTTGGTTGTCATTTGCATTGAATTGCGCATTGGAATGGTTACCCTGGTGTATTTTTTCAAATGGCGCAATCTTTCTTTTAATAATTGACGTGTCTACTCTCAAAAAGACTGCGTCTATACGGGATAAAACCCATGGGGTTAGATGTAATGGAGCTACATCAACTCCTTTGCAATTAATTATTTGAATCGTGCATTTCGAGAATGGTGCGATAAACGTGTGGAAATTTGTAGGTGCCCTGTGTACATTTCGAGTGTCAATTAAGTGCTCTTTGGTGTGGTATTGAGAGTAGTGATATGTTATATTTTACTGATTAGCAACTATTAGTGTAACATAATGTGCAATTGCTAGATAAATAAAAAACCCAAATTTTTCAGAAAGGAACATGGTTGCAGCAACACCTTTCAAGTCCCAAAAATTTAATAATGTGGATTCGTACGAAAACTAGACAACTCTAAGATTCTTGGATCTATGCTCAGGTAGGTGTGTAGAAAATGATTTCCATTTTAGAAGAAAGTGGACGGTTGCTCACTCAACGTGCCAGTTACGTAGAAATTCAATTTAGTTTATACGATAGTCATTACTTGCGAGGTTTGTGATGGAGAATTTAATTTCCGCTCGTCTTAAAAAAATTTACTGCGTAGATATTGTATTCGTGCTCACATGAGTTCCGTTGCCGGATCAAATTTTATGGCTGATAGCTTGACAGTATCCTTGTACACGATGAGATGCCGTGTATATACACACCTGGTTCATCCTGTCCTGTTCTTCACCTACATATGCGGGATCTCTACTGCGTCATGCATATTACTGAACATTTTGCTGTATACGTAAGAAAAAGCCAAGTAAAAACTATTGATTATTATGACAGATATTTAAATTACCAAAGTATTGATTCTCTTTTGTGTCATATACGTATTCATTACCTGACATCATGGACATCATACATTTACCTACATGGCAAATGCTTCAACCTACTGAGCACCGCAGCTCATTTTCCGCCTCTTGTATTTATTCATGTTGGAATGGACAATCTCGAAAATTAATTTCAAAGGTTTATGGGATGGAGAGTATCGATTTTTATCCGATCATCATTTTCTACGGAATGCATGCTAGTAATCTGTTGGCATGCTGAAAAGCCTAAAAAGGTGCATGACCGAATCGAAGCAAAAGTTTTATAAACTATATTCTACTTTATTGTACTGACGGTTTTGTTTCGGTAAAATCGGATAACATTGCAATTACGTGGTCCTTAGGATTTGATAGGTCGCCTTTCTATCTCGGACATTAATGATGAGCGTACCATGAGTGTGAAATAGCTTGGGACAGCTAATTAATTTCACGAAAAAGGTTTTATTAGAGAAAACAGTAGTATTTATTTAGTGGCTTACCCGAGCAATCGATATCGAATTATTATTGTAACACGTCGGCTGAAATGACACTTTCATCGTCATCATCGAGATGCCAAGTCATACGAAGGCGAATATGAAAATCTCAATTGTATTTTATATCTAAATATTATCTTTAACTTATTTTATTATATTAGTTTATCTGAACAAAAATATAAGTCAACTTTTTCCGACTCTCTCCGTTTTGAAGCCCATCTCATATATTCAACTACTGCATCGGATTCAGAAATTGACAAATATTTGCAAAGGCCGTGTATTGTCCCCATGTTCTATTATGTTAATTATTTTGACAACTGTTTCTAAAATTATTCGTTAATGTAGAATCATAAGAGTTATGAATGAATTCATGTTGTATAAACTAGCAATTGCACGTATAAAAACATAGCAATTTGCCAGCTTCCAACAACCATTCCTAATGTTCATATAACTTTAATTTCAAACACGAAGCATGACCGTGAACAATGCTGCCATGAACAAGATTTTAGAATGGCAATTTCAGGGCAAGTGAATAAATTCATTAATAGCGATACATATGCCGGCAAGCTGATCACGTACAAATAAAACACTGCAACCCATATTCGCAAACCATTTGGTGTATTTATCCTGCAATGGATATATTTAGCCGAGTCGACCTAGATATTGCAACGTAGATAATTACTGGAAACGGATATATAACGGAAGACCTAGGGGTCACATGTGGCTCCTGGGCCTTGGGGGCCCTGCTTCTAACTTGCAGATCCCGTGAGGGCCTGGGGAAGATGAATATTTTGATCACGAATGATACACAATGGTGCTGTACAATACGAAGGTTGTCAAATCGTTGAAATCTGAAGAAAAAACGTATTTAAATTAATTTCTGAACTTGCTCGCTGCTTTTGTGAACATAATTTGGAGCTTGAAGTTATTACATGAAGTTGGAATGAACGAATATCAAATATATTAACAAATGAACTCGAATTCCCATGAAGTAATTGTATGTCATATTTGTATTCGTTATCCTTGTCATCTTTATTCTGACATACTTTTCTTTACCTAGTCAACATACCCAAAATCATTGGTCCCTATTAGCATTGGTAAGCACAAACACCTCTTAGAACTTGCCGCAAGTAAACCGGCGCAAATAATTATCAATTAGCCAACCGCGTTGGGTCAATACATTCAAGCATAAAAGTGAAGAAATATGAGACTCAATTGCTTTCTGCTATTTTATTTAATAGAATAGCGACGACCCAATCACGGAACATAAAATGACTTCAATGAATAAAATCACAAACAAAGCCGCGCTATTTCCAATTATGTAAACGGCTATACTAGCTCAACGGTGGAACGAAATTGTTACACTGTTCCGCATGCTCCTCATCAAATTACATTCACCACATTGTAAAACCCGTAGTGAAAGATATCCGTGTATAATTATCAAACAGGATTGGAAGCAGGATGAATGACGATGAACGCTCATGTTATAGACGTATGTGTTGTTGTTGCTGGTTTGACTAATTTTATGTTGCGAGACAAAACAAAGCACTACCGGTAAACGTCATAAATAGTTTGTATGAGTTGTTATTTTTGCGCTCGTGCGCCAGGCATATAATAAACATTTATGACGCAATTCATTACGAATACGGTTCGGAAAAGATGTATGCGCAGCATATATGAAAAGGTAACACATACAAGTCACAAATAAAAATATACAACGTAACTAAAAATTCATATTCTATCCTGCTACGAGTTACTGCAACCAGTAAAAAAACAATTCATAAGATACACGACGCAGCATTTTTAAATCCTTGAACGATTTTCCCTGCGACGGACAACGTGGACTCATGCTTATGTTTTAACGCTTAAGAATATCAATTTGTTGCAGTATACTCCTCGATTCTCGATTGAGTGGCATATAATGTCGATTACATCAAATCACATCAAACATCAAATGCAATCTTTTTGATGATAAGAATTTGGTCGCGCGTTCCAAGGCGTACCAAAGCGAAATGTTCCGAACATTTTATGAACTGATATTATCCGCTGCGGTATTGTCCATCCTTGCGTTTTTAATTTTGACCCTTAACTACAGAACGGTTTTTATTGACACGGATGCCATTTTCTAACCTAAACTACTTATATGTGGATGTTATATATTTATCGTGCTTCAATTTAATAGGTTTGGTATATATACAGCCAGATTTTGGTACAGTAATTATTTAGTCCATTCATATGATTGTTTATAAATTATCTTCGGTGAAGGATGAAATCATTGTCGTTAGGATTTGCAACATAATTTGCCTCCCTTGTCGGCTGATTTGTTATCTTTCCCAAATTTTCCAAACATTTTCTTGCCTTCTGCTTCGTTGGAGTCAGAATCAGAGGACGAATCGGAATCGGACGAGTCACTACTATCGCTCATGTCCTCGGAATTGCCGCCGGCTCCTAAAGAAGAAAAGTCTTCTCCGGAAGCATCGTTTCCAGCACCACCAGCTCCGGCAGCACCAGCTCCGGCACCACCAGCTCCGGCACCACCAGCTCCGGCACCACCAGCTCCGGCACCACCAGCTCCGGCACCACCAGCTCCTGCTCCACCAGCTCCGGCACCACCAGCTCCGGCACCACCAGCTCCGGCTCCACCAGCTCCGACACCACCAGCTCCTGCTCCACCAGCTCCGGCTCCACCAGCTCCGGCTCCACCAGCTCCGGCACCACCAGCTCCGGCACCACCAGCTCCGGCACCACCAGCTCCGGCACCACCAGCTCCTGCACCACCAGCTCCACTACCACCTGAACCGCCACTACCCGCTCCAGCACCACCAGCTCCACTACCACCTGAACCGCCACTACCCGCTCCAGCACCACCAGCTCCACTACCACCTGAACCGCCACTACCCGCTCCAGCACCACCAGCTCCACTACCACCTGAACCGCCACTACCCGCTCCAGCACCACCAGCTCCACTACCACCTGAACCGCCACTACCCGCTCCAGCACCACCAGCTCCACTACCACCTGAGCCGCCACTACCAGCTCCAGCACCACCAGCTCCGGCACCACCAGCTCCGGCACCACCAGCTCCGGCACCACCAGCTCCGGCACCACCAGCTCCGGCACCACCAGCTCCGGCACCACCAGCTCCGGCACCACCAGCTCCGGCACCACCAGCTCCGGCACCACCAGCTCCGGCACCACCAGCTCCGGCACCACCAGCTCCGGCACCACCAGCTCCGGCACCACCAGCTCCTGCACCCCCAGCTCCGGCACCACCAGCTCCGGCACCACCAGCTCCGGCACCACCAGCTCCTGCACCCCCAGCTCCGGCACCACCAGCTCCTGCACCCCCAGCTCCGGCTCCACCAGCTCCTGCACCCCCAGCTCCGGCACCACCAGCTCCACTACCACCTGAACCGCCACTACCCGCTCCAGCACCACCAGCTCCACTACCACCTGAACCGCCACTACCCGCTCCAGCACCACCAGCTCCACTACCACCTGAACCGCCACTACCCGCTCCAGCACCACCAGCTCCACTACCACCTGAACCGCCACTACCCGCTCCAGCACCACCAGCTCCACTACCACCTGAACCGCCACTACCCGCTCCAGCACCACCAGCTCCACTACCACCTGAACCGCCACTACCCGCTCCAGCACCACCAGCTCCACTTCCACCAGCACCGCCACCACCTGCTCCGGCGCCACCAGCTCCACTTCCACCAGCACCGCCACCACCTGCTCCGGCGCCACCAGCTCCACCGCCACCAGATCCAGCACCACCTGCTACAGCTCCACCAGCTCCTGGGCCTTTCCCTTTCCTCTTGCCCTTTTTGTACCCACGTTTCTTATGTCCAGATTTTTTACCTTTCCCACCTTTTCTTCTCTCGCCGCGTTTTCTAGATTTGCTTTTCTTATGACCATTGCCTTTGCCCCCTCCTCTGCGTACTCGAATGGCTCGTGTATATCCAGCAATGCCTCTGTTGGTATTTTGTGTTAAGTCACCTGGGTATTCAAATAGATTCATTTCTGACGTTCCACTGTCGGGCTTTATTGGGCCAATTATTTCAGATTCTGAATCTGTATCAGATGGTATTTGAATTTCTTCCAAAATATCTGCTTCATTTTGTCCTTTGTCGTTTGTAGACGTCAGCTGCAAGATACTGTGTGACTTGTCATCACTCAAATCAATTATGTTGTTGTCCGATATCAATTCAATTTGCTGTATAATCAACTCCGCGCATATCTGAAAAAGATTTGTAAAGATAAAACATTTACAGATCTTCAACTTTAAAAGTTTGCAAGTTATTAGTTTATTACCCCAAGAATAAGCGCGAAGAACAGTAAGAACGTTACGTGTTTTTCCATCTTAATGTGAGAACCTTACTGGCGCACGGACAAGACACAACTGTTGCTCGGATTCGTGATACACATTATTGAATCATTGATATATGCTACTGAACACAACTTATATTGGCTCACGTCCGTTATAAAGGAACCAGACCGATAATTTACCCGTCGAATGACGTGTAACATTATGTCATAGCGGATGATATTGATTCGCAAACTACGCTAGACAATTAGATCTGCCCGACAAAACAAAAACAACAACAAATAATTTAAACGTCAGCAATGTGTCTTGGTTATGACTACCCATTGTTCTTCTTTCATTCAGGAAACGACATGCGTCGTCACGTTATATCGTTTCCTCAATGAAAGAGGAACAATGAGTAGTCATAACCAAGACACACATACATATGCTTACGATGCGACAGTTTAATGGTTTATTATTGATTTGTAACGAACTAGAGAAAAAGGAGGCATTTGCAGGCTACGTTATCAAGTTATGTTATCATTTCACTTTTTTGAATTACGCATTTCAATTTTCAATCATATATATTCAGACCTACATAACTTATCCTGCATCATTCTTGGATATGATGTGATGAATGTATATTTAAATATGTATGTATGGAAACAATATGGACAGATATCACATCTGAGTTGGATATATTAAACGAATGAGAACGCAACCAATCATGGTGTAAAAGTCGACAGTGTGTTCATTATGGAAATAAATTACACAAAAATACATTTTCGTTCGAGCATTACGAATTTTGAATTGCATTCCTCAGACAATTATGAATGTAGTAGCACAATATTTTACTGATGAAGAGTCAGTAAGATTTTAGCGCATAACGATAGTTATATGGAGTGAAACCAAAAAGACACTATACATACCATTGATCACTAGGATCAGCAGCGCGTACAATAAAAAATGGTTGTTTCGATTTGCTTGTCACACAGATTTTTAATAATGTTTGGTCCTGTGCTTGTTGGAAAAGTAATCCGATGAGTTAAGTGTTAACAATCTACAATTTGTATGATGCGTTCGCCACCATGGATACGTTATAAATTACCTATGCAAATATTCCTAACTACATATATGGAATGACCCACTCATATGATAGTGTTGGCTTGCAATCACCAGTTGCAGGAATTAGTTTTCGGTGAATGATTCTCCCGAATTAACGAGCAGTACAATTTCTGTGACATTTGGAGTCGGAAATGATGGTCATAATATCTGCATATATCTCAAAAAGGGCGGATATAAATGTCGGACATACTACCACGAGTATAGTACATGCATTGTTAATATGGATATCGGATACAATGGTCAACGGCATGAAACCTTGTAAAAAGACACCACGTACTGGGATAGTTGGCGAGACTTCCCTTTTATATTCCTTACATAAATAAATGTATAGTTGGTTAGTGAACACGTTGACAAGTCTTATTACTTTTCCGTTTTCAGCAATGCTTGAAATGTATGACGCCTTAATGTTACTATTTTATATCGTATTAACTTAAATGACAGTTCACCAACGTATTTATTTGAAATTTTTGCAACAAAAATAATACTAGTTAAATTCGTTGTCTAAAATTTAACTATGATTTAATCACGTGAAAATATATTTATATTTTGTATAAATATATTTATTTAGTAAACAGAGAGGTTGCTGAATTGATTCGATACTGCGCCGAGCACGAATTTCTCTTGACACAGCAAGTAGTCAATAACCTAGTGGTAACATTTCATAGAAGTATTTATCAATGTAACATTACTTTGGCAAGTATATCTTACCAAATGAACCGCCCAACGTTGCCGAACTTGAACTTGCCATTACAAAAATAATTGTATTTATCGAAAACGGAACTGATAATATTTGAATGACTTGAACCTTAAATTAATTTCATTTGAAAAATGAACCAAATTGTCACAATCGGTGTTTCATCACGCCAACTGGAGTATATGTTATATTTCATATTCATATTACTTGTCGTATATAATTAATTAATTTGACAATTTGAAAAAATCCATCTGTGATGACGATTTAAATTATCCGTGGAGCTCGCATGTCAGTAATACAATCGTTAAAATCCCAACGGTGATTAATAAATTCAAAAAAAAACTGACAATTTAGCCAAATGCAATCATACACTGATTTTGACATCAAATGACATGCCGTACGTTTCCACGGTACGGTTCAAGGAGGTATATCAA
Source organism: Sinella curviseta (assembly GCA_004115045.4). Classification (NCBI taxonomy): domain Eukaryota; kingdom Metazoa; phylum Arthropoda; class Collembola; order Entomobryomorpha; family Entomobryidae; genus Sinella; species Sinella curviseta. The sequence goes on along the minus strand of CM023200.3, from coordinate 6,661,430 downwards.
ATAGTATAGAGCATTAGTTGGAATAACAAACATGGCGCATAAAACGCGGACCTTGACCAGTGCATCTAACAAACCCATAAATATTTCTGTATACCAGAGATGCATGGTTCAGTACACCCAGTACACCCATACCTGAGGCAGTGTAGTATTTAAACAAACGGCCAGTACCCAAAATGAACCAAGATCTCGGAAGCGAAGCCCATTTTTTGCATGTCGACGCAAGCAGATTTTCCAATACGAGCCATAATCTTGCAATCAATTGAAATTCCTCTCTCCAGTTGCAATGTGCATTGTCCACATGATTACCCAGAATATGATTACCTGAGGAATCCGCCCTTGAATATCGTACACATTTAGTGTTTATTAGCGTGGGTTGCAAGAGTATTACTGGTTTCCTTCCATAAGCGAAGCAGTACAGTATAAATACAACCACCACTTTTGTCTGACAAATCTAAAATTAAAACGATAACAATTTATCAGATTATGTATATACGCCAACAACACAGTTCTCATCGCAAAGATTGTATTTGTCACCAATCTGAAAAGTTTTGTTATTTTGACTTCTCCGAACACCTTTTGAGCAGCGGCTAACTTCATCAAGAAACGAACAAGATATTTGGTGGACTGGCACCAAAGCAATATAATCGGCATTATGTCCACACTAAATTCCATGACTTTTCACAACCCTTGAAGTGGACCACTGGATTTCCTGGTGTTTCGTATGTTTGGTTAAATGAGATAATCTCATATAAATTATCCTTTGTACTACGATTTCGGCAACGACATGGTGAATACGTATGACCATGATCCTCGTGCAAATTAACTAAATATAATAAACAAGATTTAGAAGAACAATAACATAAAAGCCACCATCAAGTTACTGCTTACAATTAGTTGAAATTCTCACTTCTTACCAGGTGCAATCGGTTGGTTGTAACAATATACTTTCCATCATTCGACCTTGAAACTTGGAATGGAATGCAGCACTCAAAGTAAGTAAATTTGTAGACCGTTGCAATTGCTGTGATGTGGTCTTTCATTGTGGTAAACTCTTGTTGATTCCCACTAATTGAATAATCCGAGCGATTTTGCTAGTGATGTCATTCTGATATGTAATTACCCTGTAAACATTTTGATACACGTAACTCAAATTAAACATTAATGTCATTTGTGACATACCATAAAAATTAAAAACCCTTACCCAGAATGGTGAAGAGATAAATTGTATGGATTTTTTGATCGATGTTTTACTTCTGCACTTTTAGTGACAGTGAAAAGAAATGGTCGTCTTTATTTACACATATTATACGCAAATGTCAGTAACAAATGTAGCTGAACTAATACTTAAAACATTTCTCCAGGAAAGCTCAATTCGATTTGAATTTCAAATCAGAATTGCTTGAAATGGCATACATTATATTAATTTCCTTCCAGGATGGAAAATCGATTAAAACCATATACGCCTAAACTATATTATGTACTAGATAGATGGATGTCTAAATTCTATTCAGCTCCTTTCCAATATGATTTACACTATTGAAAGAATAATTGTTGTAATTTGCAAAATGCGAACATAGTGAAAATGTATATCTCGTAATACTACGGCGAGGTTCATTCCTACATTACTAGTGATTCCAATTATCCATCAGAATATGCTTTGCTAACAAGTTTGCATTCTTGTATTAATGACAGCTATAAACTGTATCTTACATCAGCTTATGTTTTAGTAGTAAGATATTATTGTAAAATATTACCCAAATCATTATTTGTATCATGTTGTGATTAGCACTCCGTAAGTGTCACAACAATGGTCACTAAACAATTAAGAGATTGATCAATCCATTCCATAAATGTGCTACGGCTAACATTGAAGTACATTCCACCCAGTCGGGGCGTAATTGAACGGAATGATCTAGCTGCTTTGTAAGCAAACGTGTTTCTGCATGTCGAAACCAAAATTCGCCGCTTAAAGCGTTTCCACAATACTTCCAGCAAATCACTGGCAGAGCATTCCGTGTAATAAACAGTCATTGGGAGTAGCGCCAAACCTGCCACTAATCCTAACAAAGACATGCCCATAATTGAGCCGTCCAAAAATATCTGGTGATACCGAATAATAGAAAATACAGACGTCACAAGCATGACCAAAAGACCGGTTGAATGCATTGCAACTCGGCTTGTCGACAGTACAGTATTTTCAACTGCCAGCAGGCACTGAAAGATTCGGTCCATTGACAAAAGAATGTCATCCGCGACAACTACAATATTCCTTGTCCGAAATGTGTACAACTGTTCACCATTTTGGTGTAGTAAGATGGCTTGAGTTGGTATGGCAGCGCGCAACCAAAATTGTGGAAGGAAGCTGGAAATCATGGTGAACAGAAAATATACTGTTGCCTTGCCAACGTCACAAATGGCAACCCAGACTTCAAAAGGCAAAAAGTGCAATTAGAATCGATTGCAATTTAATCCTATTTCGATTTCGAGGACGTCCTCGACGATATTATGAACAGGAACGGCGGAATTGAAAATCGAGAATCCAAACATAATAATAATAATAATCGTTTATTCGTCAAATGGATAGCATCAGTACATTGAGGCATATTATTCCATAGACATGATATGGTTGTCAAACTTACTTGTTTTGTTTTGTAAACTTAACTTTTTAGAATTTTCATGTAATCTTAATAAAATATATAATTTTCTTTTCATTCATTTCATTTTCATGATTTCATAATACATATTACAATCTTACAGGTAAAAGTTGAGATCTGTTCAGTTGACATTAATATTACTAATAACGTAGTCTATACATGAGGCATATTCTTCAATTTTCTCTTCATCAATGGATTTACAGTATTTTTCAGTTTGAAGTTTGAGCACATATTCAAAACAGGCATTTTTAAATTTTTTAAAGTTGTTTACATTAGAAGTCACTTCCTTTGGTAATTCAAGCCATACCTTAACAGCATTATATCTAAACGTATTTTTGCCCCAATGAGTATTAACATTTAGCGCTGGAACATTATATGTTTTATTTCTAGTATACTGAGAGGCTTCATTCGAAAAGTTTAAGTAGTCATTAAAATAACCTTCATTGGTCATATACGCACACTTATAAGCAAATATAATTGTATCATATAAAACTTGATATTCAGCATATAGAATTTTTAGGTCAGTACAAACTGCATTTGAAATTGAGTCATATTTTCTTTTACCTAAAATATATCTACATACCGAACGAATGATTTTGTTACATGCGTTATGAACCTTAGAGTTTCCTACCGTTAACCATGCTGTAGACCCATATTTGACTTTAGACAATATCATTGCAGTGCTGAAGATAGTTTTGTTTTTCTTACTAAGAGTGCCTTTTATTGATTGCAGCATACCAAGTGTACCAAAACAAGATTTACTAATATTGGAAACGTGTTCATTAAAAGACATCTTCTCATCAAATGTTACACCTAATATCTTTAGAGATGTTACTCTGCTTATGCTATGTCCATTAATACACACTGAAACAGCATTAAGCTTTTTTAATAAACATAAATAAATGCAACATAAACATAAATAAATTTTTAATAAAACATAAATGCAAAAACCAGTGCACTGCAGCAAAAGTATTTGAAAAGTCTCTCCACCTTCTTGGCACTGTATGATTGAGTCGCAACGGAGGAGTTCACATATGTTTGCTTAAGTTTCTTGTTCAAATCAAAGGCCGTATTTAATGCGGCAACAATTTCTGCTTTCATTTCGACTTGATTTCCCAAAGCCGTCAGTGTGACCATGGAAGCCAGGAACAATAATAAGCAACAAAGCGTTAAAATGTCCCGGCCGGACTGCGATCTAGGGAAACCGGCTGTATCCGGAACATCATCAATGAAAAATCTTGGGTATATGTAAAGAGTAATTCCAACTGGAACTATGCATCCAAACAAATCCATCATCACCCAGTTTATGGACCTGTATCCTTGCAAGGTTTCAAAGAGTCCCGACTCCTTGTTCCAAAAAAGCAGCCAGATCGTTTGTACTTTACGAAAGATCCGAGGCGCTTAGTAACGTCTTGGTAAACGTTATCCGGTAGCATATAAAGTTCCATATTGTAAGTCGAGGAGGAGTGAGAATCCGCTGAGTAATTTGTTGTTGAAAATGAATTTTAATATGTTGCCAATCTGCTAACACGTATTCACGTAACTATTCCGCTATTCGGGAATGATACGCTGTTCCTATATTCCCACCAAATTACCTACTTGTGTGTGGTGAGAAATGCGCGGAGTTTCCAACGAATTGAATTTACACCGTACACGTTTCCTTGTAAGACTTTGCAATGTACATTACTTAAGTGAGTTGGTTATTTAAAAACCTTTTAATAACGTTGGCGCAGCGGAAATGCGCATTCACAATATCGATGCATCTGTGGTATACTTTATATATGTAAGCATAGTTTTATAATCAAGTTTGAAGGAATTCCTGTTGAAAGTTTGAAATTAACAAAAAATAGGAATGACTATAACGTAGCTTGATTTTTCCTGTGAAATATTTCATTATTTTTGCAATCACAATACGAGCTATGGTGGCACGAAGGAATTAGAAAACGTAGCATATGCACACACAGGAAGGTTTGCCCGTATTACTCGTACGTGTAATTCGTTGGAGGAACATGCAGAAGGAATGCGAATATTGTACAAAGAATGCTACAGTTATCGTCATGCTTTAATACTTCAGTGAATAACTTATTATGGAAAGTGTTTTGAGCCTTCACGTCAGAATAAAATAAAATCTCTTGGAACATGGAATTTTTTACGTGCCACATAAAAGCTATTCTCAGTTTCGCAAATCAATTTATTTTTAAATACTTTTTTTGTTAATTTTGTGCACTTGACATCTTTCTTGTTGAAAACATAATGACTTTTAACCCAACATCAGAGCGCAGCATATAACTATGGACTGCAACGAAATTTCAAACCCACGGCGCATAGTCATATTGGTGATGGATTAGTGCCCCGATAGCCAGAAAATCAGTATATAATTGACAATAAATTTGAAGATTCCGCAAATAATTGCAAATTTAATGAAACTACACTTGAGACCATACCATTCCCAGGTTATTGCTAATTCGGGGAACATAAAACAAAGCCGTGCAGCGGGATCGCCATAATTTGCCCGCATTCCACCAGTGTCGTTGTTTTACCCCAAAAAGGTGCCGTCCACAATTTGAGACACAATAGCCTAGTGTACACCCCCACGCCAAAGTTTGCTCTAAAGTGTGTAGGATACTGAGCAAGGCTTAAAGGTTGGGTGTCGCAAAATTACCACCCACCTTAAGTAGCTCATAATCAGTGAATGCCACCATTCGGGGGAGTTCAGTAGAGAGAGAGATAGGCAACAAAACACGAGCACGAGCAGATTGGCAAAATGCCTAGTGGACAAAACTGGACAAACTGGGTGGAAATCGCAAAAATGGATGGCAACTAGAAATATCAAATACATGTTGATAAATTGAAACAAATATGGGTAAAATGAGACAAGTGTGGACAAAAAGAGTTAAATGTGGACAAAAAGGGATAAATGTGGACAAAAAGGGTTACGTGTGGACAAAAATGGTTTAATGTTGACAAAAAGGGTTAAATGTGGACAAAAAGGGATAAATGTGGACAAAAATGGTTAGATGTGGACAAAAATGGTTAGATGTGGACAAAAATGGTTAGCTGTGGACAAAAATGGTTAGATGTGGACAAAAATGGTTAGATGTGGACAAAAATGGTTAGATGTGGACAAAACTGGTTAGATGTGGACAAAACTGGTTAGATGTAGACAAAAATGGTTAGATGTGGACAAAAATGATTAGATGTGGACAAAAATGGTTAGATGTGGACAAAAATGATTAGATGTATACAAAAATGGTTAAATGTGGGTAAAAAGGATTAATTTGGGTAAACTGAAACAAATATAGACAAGAAGGGATAAGTGTGGACAAAATTGTTTTACTCAATAATTTAGATTTCATCCACATCAAGCAAACATGTGTTCAACAATTCACCCAAATAATTACAATTTTAACACGTGTTACAGTTTGTCCACATTTATCCCTTTTTGTCCACATTTATCCCTTTTTGTCCACATTTAACCCTTTTTGTCCACATTTATCCTTTTTGTCCACATTTAACCCTTTTGTCCACCTTTAACCCTTTTTGTCCACATTTATCCTCTTTGTCCACATTTAACCCTTTTGTCCACCTTTAACCCTTTTGTCCACATTTAACCCTTTTGTCCACCTTTAACCCTTTTGTCCACATTTAACCCTTTTTGTCCACATTTATCCTTTTTGTCCACATTTGTCTCATTTTACCCATATGTGTTTCAATTTCCCCGCATTAATCCTTTTTACCCACATTTCACCATTTTTGGCCACATTTAACCCTTTTTGTCCACATGTATCCTTTTGTCCTACCTAACCTACTCAGGTTTAGGTTAAAATTTCATCACTCGGGTTAAAATTCCCGGTAACTCATAAAGTTAAAGTAACTTTGACTTTAACTTTTCGTTCATCAACCCGGCCCAGGAGGATAGGCCAAGGTTTTGACCTACTTTCTGAGCCTCAACGTTCGCATATTTGTTATTTATTATGAAAAGTGTGACATATTTACTCTTAGTTTAAGCATTATTCTACGCAGCATTATTACGATAACCTAGTTGACAAACGGCAGTTATAAATATACAATTCCTTATATGGAGTGCAAATGGTCACATCTTTAATTATGATCTTCCTTTTCAGGTATTTCTGATATGAAATTTCAGGGGCAAGCCGGAGTAGCAGATAAAAGAAACACGGTGGTCATGTGCATTATGATCTGGAATATGAAAAGGCGAACGATATTATAATCTTATTGGATATACATGTCATGTGAACAATTCATAGGTAAACGTACTTACGGGGCACATGGAGTACATGTCTACAGGAAATGTACAAGCTCTCATACAACACGTTCTGGTGTACACCCATCTCCGTATAAGCACGTGCAAGTTTCTGTTGCGATCGTTCATTTTTTCCCGTCTCAATAACAGTTTAGAGCTCAGCATCTAGAAAATAGAAAGTACGCAATTGAATGAGTTTGAGCAAACGCGAGAGTGTTTTCAGATAATTTCTTTACCTCCTGCGAGAACAACGTTCCAATGGTATTCCAAAGTAATGTGGTCATCAGGCCAACTACAAAGTGTATTTTGTACGAAGTTGTTACGCTGTACATTTCCATTGGTTGAATGATGAATATGGAAATATTCAGTCCCTCATATACTATCGATAAGACCAACCATGGTCCAATGATCCTGTCGTATCGTCGTGCTGATTGACAAATTCTATTGAAGGAACGACTCGCCGCCTTGATTTCAAACTCACACGAGTTTACGGATGTACGAAAGACACATCCAACACGGAAATGAGCAAAGAATACAGTTAGGATGCACATCTTTTGGAATACGAACGGAATATCCGTCACCAGATACAGTGCCCACATACAAACTCTAAGCAACGATTCCATTTCCAGGAATCCTTCTTTGGTTACTAGTCGTGGCTGAATCCACATTACCCTAGTATTGAGGAGTCCATTCAAGACTCCAGCGTCCGTTGAGATGGCTCCCCAGCAAATGGTTACGAGTGAAGCCAGTGAATAATATGCCAGCGCAAAGAAATATACTGCCGTCGTGGAGAGAAACTGTAAACAGGAGTTTAAAAAGTATGTTAAGATTTACGACTAAGTTGTATGTTCAACAAGTAAACTTCGTACGCTCTATGGTTCTCTACGTATTACCATTTTGTTGAATGTCTCAAATTTTATGGGATTGATGGCTCGACCGGGAGAGGCCAACTTATTCAGAAAACGTATGTGCCGATCCTGGTGACCAAAAATAATTCCAATCGCAAATATGGTCGTGAGGACCCTCAAAAGCGATCGTAATGTCTTGTAGTACAGAACTGGATCAAATGGAGTTTGCAGCCGTTTATTATGTGCAAAAATTGTATAGAAATATAGTTCGCCAAACGTGGTGTGCAACCGCAGAATAACTGGAACCAGGCAAAGTATCTGAAGAAAGTTTTAAAAAAATGATAACTCAAGTGCTTACACAAACTTTATTGTGTTCTCGAGAAGACAATAATTGCCAGCAATATACATACCCATTGATGCTTGTTCCTTGTAGCAATATACTCTCCAGTTTTAGATCTCCGAACTAAAAACGGCAGGGCACATGAGTAGTATGCCAATCTATAGATGGTTGCCAATGGTGTGCTGAAATCAGTCATTGTGACTGAGCATTTGTATAGAAACTACAAAAGCATACACATGATTCAAGGAATTTTACTGTCCCGTAATTCTGGTGCTAATATCCAAAAATTCAACCTGGAGCGCGGTACGATATAAAAAACTATATCCTATTACAAGCAATTTGTTATAACTGAGCACGGATCGCTTAAAGAAAATCATCGATGTTTTTGCATTGAAGCGATATGCTTTCCTAAAATATTACATACTACATAAGACGTATACCAGACAGTTTTCCGCAAGGCGGTATGTAATGTGTAGTTACCAGGTCGTTATGGAGCCTCTTGACTAGTAGTAAATGATGTTATAACACAATCATGAATGTTAGGTAGATCACACGTGTAGGAAACACATAACTTATTCATATGTTTTTCTAGCCTACCATTTTCTTAATAATCCATATTTCTTAGCTAATAGATACATGCTTAATGTTATATATTTCAGGTTAGGGGTAACTATGTAAGCGTATTCCATAAGTCTCCTAGCCACATTTGCTTTACATGTGTCTGATCTGCATTTCTCTTTTGCAGAATGAATTATTGCAGAATGCGTTTACTAATTTTCAGAGTTAGAACCTGTACTGAACGGATGACCGTGCTTTGTCTTAAAAGGAGCCGATGTTTGAGAAGTACGGACAAACTGGTGCACCTAAACAAGAAATTATTAGTTTTTACTAGGACATTCAATTATTAATTATTTGTGTTTGCAAATGTACATAACCGACATCAATAGGTAATATTTTTTGACATATCCTATAATCTATGCGATTCCTGTAACTGCATTATCAACCTAAGTTTCAATCGGAGTAATGGTGTTACATTTCTTGCAACGTAACAATTTACAATTATCGTTTTCATTCGACTTTTAAGATTAACAAGTATTCTCTTGGCGTTAAAAATGATATACTTAAATGCCGGTGTACTGCACAGAGGGTTTTCGAGTAAAAATACGGTAGCCGATAAACCCTGAAGCACCAACCACACAAAAAATATAACAACAATATTGCCTGTCATATTCAGCGCTGTGGGTTGTTCCCTTAAGGTTTCCCGTTCCGCTTCGTATTTATGAATAATTTGCTTGACTTGCGTGGACATGCTCCATTGCTCCCTCTTAGTCCATAATGTTGGTAAACCGGAATGTAGCAGTGACAGTAGTCGTTTTGAAAATATTTCAGCTGACACTGGCAGCAACATTATTTCCCATTGCATATACAATGGAGAAACAGGTTTTGTACTTATGTGTAAATTTTTAAAATTCTTGTTCCCTTTCAGACTTGAGTACAAAGTTGTAACCTCATCGAATCTACCCAAAAATGAGCCCCCCTCGCAACTTTTTAGTTGATTTTTTGTATAGTTTGGTGTAATCTCCAGGTAGTCCTGAATATTTGGTGGTCTATGTATCCCGCGCAATATGTCATGATTAAAATACTTATCATGATTTCTAGAGTCCCGTTCAATGTTATTGTAAAGATCGACAACACTTGGAATTACTCCGTACCACTGCTTGAGCTCCGACCACCAGTTTCCACTAGAGCGGTTTTTATTTTGATCATCAACCTGTTCTTGGCATATATTGTAGATTTTCTGGTGGGGGTACGCGTATATAGAAATATTGTTCAGTGATAACTCACCAAGTGTGTCGAGTGGTTCTGGGCGAAGGAGGCTAACCAGTCGCATTATATTATCTCCTCTGTACTCATTCGAAATCAGTATTCCTGCCAAAACCCAAGGAAGCATAAGAAATTTGGTTTGGTTGAGAAAACTAATTGGCAAACCTAGTAAAATGTTGATAAAGAATGTTAGATGGTCCCACATGAAATGCCGTCTGGGGCTGTGAAAACGCCTAAGAAGCATCGCTGTTGACGAAGCAAGCAATAACATTAACTTCCAGGTTGGTATGTCAAAGGACAAAGCAAATCCATTCAACGAAAGCTGTTGCTGCCGACGAATTAATGTGCACGATAAAAAGTGGAGCGGATATGGTGAGTCCATATTAATCATTGATATGTTATTGATTGTATACGTGACAGTAATGCCGGCTGATAACTGAGAGTATGTTCCGCTGTAATCCTCATTTAGGACAGAGGAATTATCCATGAAAGATGTGAATATTTTATTAGCGAGCCCGTCTTTTTGTTCAACCACTAGAAAGAAAGTCACAATATTTTCGACCCTCCGTTTGCTTCTATTCCAAATGTCCAGCATCGAACCACTAGTACTAAATAATAGTTTATCCATGTCCACGGTCGAATGAGTTTGAAATTTTTAATAGCACAGTCATACACTTCCCAATCATATACAAATCCGATCTCGTGGCAAAATTTTAAATATATGTACATTTCTGCGCTGTGGTTTTGAATTGTCGTTAAATACATCGATGTACCCCGAAACGTTAATTCTGTATAGAACATAATTTCGAATAATAGTGTTACGGGCGGAATTCCGACAGGGTTTTCCAATACGCGGAGGGTACTGACAGTATACAATATATCACTCCATCCCGTAACTTGTTCCTCAAACTTGTGGCTTTTAATATGAACATAATACTTTGCTACGCCCACTTTCCTCGAACGCCTGTACCAATAAACTCTCTCGTCAAACACGGGATCGAGAACAGATTGTGGGAAAATGTGCCCTCCACTCCCAAAAACGGTCCAACGTGCACATGGCTTTGGATCAATATATTGCTGGACGACACAATTTAGTTTTGAGTTTGGGCGTGCAGGAAAGCGGAACCACGGGTAGCTCATTATTTCAAATCCTGGCTGATGATTACATTGAAGAAAGCCATCTTTTGCTACCTTGTACCGAAGCAATAATAGCATCACGGGAATGTACTCTAGAGGGTGTAGCTCGTACGAGGCGTCTTGTTCGGCAATTCCTTTTACAATTACGCGGCTTATCATGACGTGAATGGAACATTTCTGGAAACTAGAAAGTGGTGCCTGCAGATCCAGTTTACCATCGACATCTGCATTTAACCGGGTCTCTGCAAATCTTATTGTGAAAATTGCGTTGAATACTATTACTATTCCCATAGTGATAAATGAAAGCACTTCCTGAATCCACATTGTGCAATATGGTTGCAAATTCTATGTTGTAATACAAAATCCTGTCACATTCTAACTTAAGTTGGATATTCGGTCAATATTTGTTGTATTAGAGTTTGCATGATTCTAAGTCTTTTGATGTGAATGTGATTTACAACAATTGGTAAGATCTGAAGTTAGAAATGTTTGTAAGTACTCACATTACGGTGGGTATAAATGATTTTTTTTGCGAAATGGTTACTATTATATCGAAACGCGAGACGCTTCCACCGTGAGCCTAAATTTAATCTATGGTTACTAACGTTTCAGCCTGTCGACTGTAGTTCCCAAAAAATATGTTTAGCCATAAGCAGTGAAACAGATTTTATTTGTTATGAATCTCCAATCTTGTTCTTATAACGGAGCTACTACAGCAACAAGTTGAAACTACTAGATCCACTGTGGTCGAATGGTAATCATTATTCCTCCTTTCGGATTAAAAAGAAAATCGATTCCATTCCTTCTCAGAATTCAATTACCATCAAATAATGACAACTATAATATTCACGTAACTATTTCGTGCGGAGGATAATTGCTTCGGAGTTGATTGGTGTCGGATTTACCAGCTTGCTATCAATTAGTGATTTGTTGCAATAAAATTGTCTCGATTATCATGGCATAATATATTATTTTACCTGCAGCATACAAGAATGCTGTACTACATGATGTTAGCATTTTATTACAAAAACTGTGAAGTCCTCTGCCATGGCCATATCAATCAAAGTGACCAGTTTCATGGCATGGAAACACCACTTCCATACATGGAGTAAGTACGTTAAATATACATTATGCTAAGGGGGGGCAAGGTGGTGCAGTGAGCAGCAAACCTGACTTACGGCCACTGGTCACGGGATCGAATCCCGGTGCCAGCCCCCCAAATCCTTCTCGGCTCTGTGAGTGCTGCGTGCAGCCTGTACGGGGAAGGTATCCTGGGGAGTCTGAGTATCACAAGGGAAGTGGTTATCAACTACCAGGATCCTCGCAGAGTGTCCCTTCTCTGTTAGAAGAAGAGTCGCCGGTGGAAGATAAGCACTTAAATGAGCTTAACCGGTATCGACTATAAACAGAAATTTGATTTGATTTTTTACATTATGCTGGCACAACTCCACAAACATTAATACAATGACTTATGGGTCATTTGCTACTATTATGTTTTCAGTTACGAAAAACTGTCGGTTTCCTCTGTAACCGCCTAGCGTACACATCTCCACCTACGGTACTCTATATTCAAAATTCAAGGATCCAAAATAAATTTCCCAATCACCGTTGATGTGCTCTCGTTTTGTATTATATTAATGTGTAACATTGCCAAAGGATAACTGTTTAGATTTACCTTGGATGTTCATATAATTTTAAAGAGAAACCACAAGTAACTAAGAACACGGTATGTGTTTCGAGACAATGTTTAAAAACTAACTTTAAAATATGTTTGTGGAATTTGAAGTAAATGTATATCGGAGGTATTAAGATGCAAGCATCTTCTCTGGAAGCCATAATGGAAACAATACAAAAGGAGACCTGACTTGAACGAAACAGTTTCGAATGCGTAAATGTAGAAAGGAGATCTACCAAAGCGAAACTGATTTTGGGACACAATCACAGTGGGAGGTGAAGCTATCATTTGCAGATATATTTCTGCACGAAAGAAACTGTTTCAAAATGTACTTATTTAGAGATCCATTATTCGATTCATATATTATAGTGATGATCTTTAAGATCAGCGATTAAAAAAGAGGCGAATGTGGGAATCGAACCACGCATATAGCTCACTCTAACAGATATCCGGTCTGTCGTGCTAACCATTACACTAAATCGTCCCAGTTCTTATCTCTGCCTTAAATATCGTATTTGTGTTGCTTGGCTTGGGTGACGTAGTCTCTTTGTATATTAATCATTGTCTTAATTGAGATGCTTTCCAGAATTGTTCCTGTAATACCTACATGCTTTGCTTGATTATGATTATGACGATGATGTGTGAGCTTTTGCTAGCTCACCATCACTCTATGTTCACTGAAGTGTAAAATCCACGGTAAACCATATCCTTCAATGACCATTTACAATTGTTATTCATGGAATTCCTTAGAGAGCCAAGTATTATTCCCCATTAAATATAATACTTTTGCAATGCGGTAAAATAAATAATGTACGAGGGATGTTCATTAAGTTTTTGGCCGACTTTGGTCGGTCATATTTTTTGCACTACATTGATGGATTCAAGAAATCCGCATATCAGTCGAAAGCCAATCTTGTCCTCTATAAGAGGGGTATGGATATAAATATATTGTACTCGTATGCAAATTATGCAGAGAACCCGGAGTGTATATTTTCACCAAATCGTGTTTTTTATCTTGATTACCGTAACTATGTCGCCCTGGGAGCGTACATTTTAGTTGTTTTGGGGACAGTAACCACCACACATTGTCCGGATAATGTAGTAAACAAGGTGGTAGAGCCACATAAGTTGCAGTTCTCTTATATTGTCTCTGGGCACATGGTAAATTTGAAATACTTTATTCGTCTCAAGTACGAATACGTGATAGTTGCAAATGTTTACCTCGTTTTCTCAAATACATTTAATAATAGAAAAATGGTTGTTTGACCGTTTGTGATTCCTGTCGATGGAGAAACATTCCTTCCACAACGATTTAATGAGTAACACCGGAATCATATTCTAAAAAATAGCAACCTAACATTTTTATTGCATTTTGTTGCATGTAAAATTTAGGAGATCCCTTCCCACAGGCGTTATCTACTTGGACCGAAATTTCTGATAGGTGAATCATATTCGTAAAGGTATGTGTAATCCCCAGATGCAAGATTTGTCATATATCACTGTAAATCGGGCTTGTATAATGGCCTGTAGCCTTGTGAGTGTTCACTTGAAAATCGAGGTTTTCCAGTTGTCAAATTCAAGTCTTTTCATATTTTCGTCGGGCAACTAAGACACTAGTGCGTTGCAACACAAATGAATTATCATTCGATAGAGAATTAAAATCTCTATCTTTTGATATGCAACACATTGCATGACTATAATTTCCGGCAGATATATTGTGCGCCAAAGTCGGCCAGATACTTATTGAACATACCTCGTATGTTGTTCAGCTCAAGCCAAACACGAAGGGTTACAATCAACCGAATAAAACACTGGACTTGTCAACTTGTTAGGAAATCAGAAAAAGTCGCGAAATTATGTTCGACATTTTTCCCGTATTTACCGTTTTTACAATATTTTTACCGCGACAGTGTATTGGTCGAACTGATGTTGTACTTATCTCTCCACTTATTTCTACCAATCTGCCACACTTACCTTTTCAGGTTTACTCATCGATCCTCCATATCCAGCCAAAAATTAATTAGTTTCTCCGTAATCTATTAAGGGAAAAGTAATTTACTTTGGAAATTACTTTCCGTGTGGAACCTAATTACCTGGGTCAAGCTAAAATAACTTTAAAAGTTTCCAGCTTGAAACAGGTATACATTAAAAGGAGCTGAAAGCTTCATCATGAAATTATGTGGATGAAGTAAACAAGTACGCAATATTGCCTTGCTTCTCAGCTTACTGCTTGCAGAAAAAAATCAAATCGAATACGATCGAACTTATACTAATGAAATCGCCGAAAGAAGAACATATAACTAAGAAAGGGGGTTTTGTTTCGGGACAATAGCCATATTTTATAGTGATAGCATTTATCTGCCCTGTGGTTAATTTAAAGCATGTTATGGAATTTGAAAATAGATATTTCTCTGTGGAGTGCCTACTCAGAGGGATCTTCCCCGTTGGCCAGAGCAGAAAAAAAATACAAGAAGTGGACTATGTGGAATGACACGATTGATAATGTGTAAGTGTGGGAATCAGAACCACGACAATTTATTTGATTTGTAATCACGATAAATACAATTGGGAGAGAGAACCTAGGATATGTAAATGTATTTATATACAAAGAAGATATTTCAAAATACATGTATGTCCACACACCGTTAATTTGCATACATACGCTACATACGATTCATATATTGCATAATATGCATTGGATATGATGCTAGCGTAAGATGTACCGTAAAGCATTTCATTTATTTGCATTTTGTGATTACTTTATATCGGATCACCCGGACCGCCAAGTAGAATCCCCTATCGAATATTATCCAGTCGTCAAAAAATGAAATATGCGCGTTGCTCAACTCATTTTCTAAATTCCAAATGAGACATGCATTAGCAGACGCCGATGCACATAAGCCAGAAATGACGAATCACTGTCAACCCGACTAAGCCAATGGACTTGCGACCTTGAACGATTGTGATTGCAACGTTTGTGTGGCATTCAAAAATTGTCCAACCGTTAATGGGTTACAACGCCTACAGACGGACGTAATGACGGACATACTGCTATTAGTAAGTGGCGGGCAAATTCAGACACCTATACAAAGCTAATATACGCAGTGTCATTGAACGTCGCAATATATTACTCCATCATTATTCTTATTATTCATCACCATCGACGGCGTATATTATTGTGTATTATATTATGTAATGCAATGATCACTTGTATGCCGATTACTTAAAATTAGTGCCCATTTCCAGATATTGATTAACCGAAACTTCCGTGTGACATAATGTTTTTAAACTTGTACACATTTCCATTGTGATACGGGTGTCTACCACCTGTTGGGATATTTATAAAGATACATGGTTACACGAAATCAATCTTTGCCAGGCAGTCTGAAGGTATATGTTGTTACTGTTTTTGTCGCGTATTCAAACAAACGTGGATCCGCAAATAATAAATACATATTGCCGACAAGTACTTAAGTCATTTGTTAAGAATATTTATTGGGCAATCCATGCGACCATATTTTTTGCACGCAATTGTATAATTATGCATCTTGATAGCCATGTGATAACGTGGTACACACTTCATAATTTTCAGTGTCAAATTTGACATGAAAACCTAAGCTTGACATACCAACTTGTTCGACTAACTGAAAAATTATATACTTGTAAAATATAACATTCCTTTTCACATAGTTTATGCAAGCAAGCGTTTCATAAGCTAAAATTCGGACAACCAATTCAGAGTCTACTCTGCTACATTTTACTGGAGAATTGAAGTACCATTTCCAATTATAATCTTGTTACGATGTAGTCATGTTTGTTATATCACTGCCAATTCAGCACACGTGTCTTGCGAATTTAATTTCTCGACCTAACACTCATTCAGCTAGCATGCCAACGCTGTCGCATCTCACGGCTTTTAATTCAGCAATATTTTAAAGCGTTGAAGGTACACAATCAATTCAAATATGATTTCATCAATTTTTCCTTCTTTATGTTTATTATACTCCGTTGCGAAATCCACCATCGTACAAGCACAAGCTCCAGAAACCTTTATTAGCATGGTGGATCATTTAAAGTATTTCTCTTCTTGTTTAATCCAACTTATTAACTACCGTTCAATTGATTTACCTAACGACAAGTTTCCTGTGGTAATTTCTAAATATACTTGTAAAGGTGTGCATCAATTCCGAAGCTGCTATCATCAATCCGGAACAAACGCTAGTGTTGATTTTGCTGTTCACATGAAAAACTGGAACTGCACGTCACAGTTTTTTATATTTCCACCAAGCGATAAGAATGCTTCATATTTCCGCCACCATCTTACATCTTACATGCTAAAGTTACCAAAAAGCTACATTCATTTTGGAATTTCAAGGCGATATGGGTACGACAAGATGAGCACATACTATTTCCAGGCTAGACCACACACACGCGTTTGTGTATTGGTAATTCCACCGGCTTCTCAGGTTCATTCAGTACTGGCTAATTCACCCTGGCTAAATTTCTATGCATACCTTCTAAACGATGAACTACGTGGAGATACACAACTTCAGTTTCCCTTTCATTCTGATTTGATGGTCATTAAGATCAAGTCACAACAGATCAACAAACATATTCATTTTTATTATTTGTGTAGGTTATGCTATCCATGTAGATATCTATATCCTATACCTCTAAACGTTTCCGCAATTGACTGGAGAAACAATCTACTTGAGTATCTCATAACATTGAAGCTATTGCTGCACAAAGGTATTCCTACAATATGGCAACCTGGTATTTTTACACGTCATACGCTGGACGGATTTCAAAACTATAATTTTGCGTTTCATTTCAAAAGTCCTAACGGGCCTATGAGCCACAAATCTTACTTGATTATGTCGTTGGCTGGTATGCTGTTCCACAACTACACACATTTCAGTACTGATAAAGAGCGGCGCTGCAGGGACAGCTATGACCGTAGAATACGACTACCAACACTGCAGTATATTGAATCGTCATATCCCAAGCTATACATGGTAATACCCTTTCACAGATTTCCTTTCCGCTTTCTTGCATGCGGACGAAAACTTTATTCAGGTGTGCTGTCGTTTCACCTATTGTTCAGCATCTTTGACATTTGGACTTGGATATGCGTTTTCAGTTCATTTGTTGGGTTACTCTTCCTAATGTCGAAAACTGGCAATAGTGATAGTACGTCCGCGCAAATACTGCTAATGTCAGGCATAGGTATTTTGTTGGAGCAGGGTCAGCGCACCGTTGCTAGTTCACATAAAGAATTGCCAAATTACTGCATTTTATTTGCCTTACTAAGTCTAGCCGGGATTTTGCTTAGTAACGCATATAAGGGGGACAACATTACAATGTTGACAGCACCTCAAAAACCAGAGCCGTTTGAAACTCTGAAGCAGCTAATTTTGAATAAATCCAAGATGCAAAGTCACCGTTTATTTCCACATAATTTACGTGACAACGTACAGCTAACTTCACCCCCAGTAATTTCAATGAAAGTGGAAGGTGAATTGTGGGCAAATGTTAACATGCCCACAAAGTACATTTATAATCATACATTAATTATCGAATCTATTTGTCGTCAGCGTGGTGCTGTGTTCGAGGAAGAAGGATTGGTTTACAGACATGCCGTAATGATGACAAGAGATTTGAACGTTGCATGGGAGGATGTGAGCATTGGGAAGGAAATTTATTCAGGTACTTGGACGGGACTAAAGTTGGCGAACAATGTGGATCTCACAATAGCAGAGCGAGCTAAACGAATTCTTGAGGCGGGAATTACTGGCGAGTGGATAAAAATGTGGAAGCGAATACAATTGCTGCAAGGGGGGCCGGGTAGTGAACAATGGGCGGCTAATCATGTGGAGGCGGTCAAACTTGTTGAGGAACGAATTGGCCGAAAGTCTGAATCCGAGAATGGACTGATGTTGCGAGGAAGCTTGTTGACGTTTTTTGTGGTTCTCGGAATTGGTCAAACAATATCCGTATCATGTTTTGTTGTGGAATTGATGTCGTCGAAATATCTCTTAAATTAATATGTAGTGTCCAGTTAAGTATTGCAATAAATGTGCTGCTGGTAATCCACCAAAGCGATGGTTTCGTATGGTGAACGTACTCGAATGGAAATTATTTACATTCATCAATATGAAAATGAGGTCACAGGTGAGATTCTAAAATACCGAGTTATAAAACAAAAACTGCTACAATGATGATTGAGGTATGGTCTAACTTACAAAGGAAGGTGAAGGTATTGATGTTGGGGTTGCCATTTCGGTTAAAAATGCCGACAGTTATATAATTAGCGATACTGAATAAGGTGGAATACTCTTATTTCGTCGAATGCAATCCGTGAAAACGCACACGTAAACTTGCGAGAACTAGATTTAAAAATACTTTCTAACAGAAGCATTGAACTCAACTACGGTTAAAGTTGAATATGGCTATGGCTACTGTACCTGAGGCTATCATACACTTGATGTTTTAACCCAGGTCATGAAACCAGTACGTAATATCTACACTTGTTGAATCACACTCCTTTAAGAATAGAATAATGGTACATGTCACCGGCACTATGACTAGAACCATTGTAATCACATTTAACCTGTCACTTTTGGTAGCTCAGTGATTCATGAAGTCACGGGCAACTGTAGTCCTCAATACTTCATCAAGGCGAGATTGTAGATGTTTGTTGAGTCGCCAGAATATACACGAGATGGAATTTTGATGGAATCGTTGACGTACAATGACAGAAAATATAGCACATCCATCGCAAAAATAACCAAGAAGTAGTACCTCAACTAAATTTGCGGGCGCACTAGAGTTCCTTATGCACAACAAGCGAACCGATGGTACAGTGTTGGCCAAGTGGAAACAAGTAACTTTCTGTATTCCTATAAGGAAGACTCCATGGTTTTCCTTTCGCCATTTTTGGATGTGCAACAATACGTCCGGTGCTTTTGTCAAATAGGATGGAAAGCTGGAGTTTCTTGGAGGAGAAGCGGCACGTTGCAATAAGCTTGGCAGAAACCCATTATAAACGAAGACTGGTTAATGAAATCAAACGATATGCACAAAAATATAACACGTGGTCATATTTTTGGTTTTTATACTTCCTGCCAATTGTCTATTACTTTAACGTACGTGCAATTGCCAAGCTGGGTATTTTCAAAATTTTGATTTTTTCGTCTTGTCAAATGGTATCACTTTTCATGATTTTTGGGGCTTTTCAGAGAAAAATACGAAAGGACAGTATAAAGTGCTATATTATGTACGATTACAAATCTTGGCAGTACATAATTAACACGCCTCAGCAAACGGTGTGTACCAAAATTGCGAAAGATCAACTTGACAAAAATTTATTGGTTTATAATATGGTATGTAGGGCAATTCATTATTTTACCTACTGGAAGCTTTGTTATCATTATATGTTACGACAAGTGTAATTTCCTTTTACAATGTGTCATTATCTAACAGAATAGATTATGATTGAAGGTGACGCACATTGTATGCATATAATGCTGCTGATTTTATTGACTGTGCAATTCCTGGAATGCTACCACGATCCGAAAGTAACATCCATTTGCAAAGTTGTAACGAGCGAGTATGAATTGGATTGGATTTTGAAGACCATATTTGAATAAGGAGAAGCATGTCGTACAACATGACGAGTTTGTGATTTATTATGAAATTGTATTTATTACAATGTAAGTGCGCTCATAGTTTCGATCTAACAAATAAATTGCTATAAAAACCAATACATATTTAATCGCATGTATTTGTTGTGTTTGGTTACTGAATGTATGCGCCAAGTGGCTACTGGTAATTCAGAAAAAGCAACTCGTATTTTTTAGTTGGCTTCAACGACCTGAAAATCAATAGAGCATTCATTAATGAAATGCAAAATGTAATGATAATGATAATGTAGTGATACTAGAATGTAATGGACCTGAAGTTGTCTGCAGAAACACCGTGTTCATTTCCCAATAGTTCCCTGATTAAAGACACATGCTTTGCCGGGACTATAACCGGTTTTCGCTTTACGACCCAGAGACAGCTTTGCTTGCATGGCGGGGACGTAAAGCTTCCCACGTAATAATATGCAGCTTTGAGTCTTTCAAAATCACTCAGGTCTAATTTCTCGTCTTTTCTCCCGCTCAGACGATTCAGTATCGGTAAAAGGAAATTGGATGCATCCGGTGATGTATCCCGGGGAGCCATTTCAAGAAATGCTGCAACAACAGCCACCGAGGCTGGTTTGTGGATATTGTCTTTAAGCGCAGCTTCCATATTTCTGTACTTGTCAATGTAATATACGAAGTGTACCTCCATGGGAAATGATTTTCCATCGATGGTGTGCTCGGATCCTGTATCATCCTTGGATCCCCAATGTAGATGCAAACTGTGAAAAGTATATTTGGTTTGAAGGAGTTCAACTGTAACTTGGTTTGCCCCCGTTGGAATGATGTGGATTGTATGTTTAAGAGAAAAATCTGCAAAGTCGAAACTGGTTGTTGGTGGATTAATATCAGGAATTATAAAGTTATCTTCAATATTCTTGAAATTGCCTGGGAGATTTATCGGTGATTGTTGTTGAGCTAGTTGATTATTACAATAATTTGGCCAATTGCTTTCTCCGCAGGAAGGTTGTAAGTAACACCAAGATGCACTTGAGGTGGAATTATCCAACTCGTTACCGGTACTGCATGCATATCGAAATATGCAGACACTAAGCCCTGTGAAAACTAGTAGGATACTCATTGCAAGACCAACGGAACAGACTAACGGAATCCGAACCAACTATCCAAATATATGCCTGATTTCCTGGAAAAAATGAAGTTAATTTTTCTTGGTATTCAAATCAATCTGTAATTATCTGCAAACAACATGTGATTCTTGGAAACATTTATGCGATACAATGTAGTTCAAAATACATTGAGGAAAAGTTATATGCTTCGTTCAACTTAGAGAGGGGTTCTCAAGAACTTCTGGTTTATTACTATAATTATTACTATTTCGCATATAGATTGTTCAGAAACATATATTGTATGCTTTTCGTTGGCACCAGCTTTTAATATTTCTTAGGTATAATTCGGTGACAGAGGTCAACGGGCGCAAATGGTTTCGGTCGTCCTGAATTCACTGTAAGCAATGCACATATTAATGCATAATTCAATAGTCGAAAAACTAATCGTATGTTTGAATTTCAATGCAGTAAATTGATCAATTTAATGCCATTTATAATGGTAGACGTACGCCATTCTATGTGTTATATTTATTTTAACATGTAAACCATTTGAATAATTAAATTATATATTTTGATATTACTTAGATTTTTCAAACAAGAAACGGAACAGAAAACATCAAATTGCTAAATTGTTTGCGTATTTTATACTTCAAGTGATTGTTCCGTATCCATAGTATCTCTTCAGTATCACAGGCTTTGATTGAAATTTTTAAAATATTTTGTAAATATATCGCAGCCTTCAAATCATTCTTTGCATTGTGGAACTAAGTATAGTGTGACACATGTATATCTTGCCTCAATTAGGAAAATTGTCACTGCGTTTCCAAGTGGTATCGACCAGGCAGAAAAAACCACTAGCAAACGTCCACCCAACGAGATTCGAGACGGTGACATGCGTTTATGTGCTCGTATTGCCTTGTATCTTTGAATGTGTTGTTTGATGGCTGGTGGTAATCTATAGCTCTGCCATTTTGTCCATATGGTCATCATCCGCAATGTATTTGAGAATAAACACGTTTCGAAAACAATTCACTAGACAGGTGTAGCATTTCAAACTGTAGAATATCCTTCGTCAAATAATTGTATGGTAAACTGCTTATATGCAAATCATGTTCATCCCAAATCTGGGGGTTTCCTCTTACACTCGAATATAAATTTCCCACTTTATCACAGGGTGCCATATACGCAACCCGGTCCAACTTTGTTACCATCAAACTCAACGATTCCTGCGGCATATTTGCAAATTCGTCAAAGTCACTCGGTATATGGATCATAGTTTTAATTTTGTTAAAGCTTTCGCAGTACATTGACTCAGAGAAACTTGAAACTGTATATGGTATACTTAAACTCACTCGACTCACAAGTAATGAAGATGTGATGTCACTATCTGATACATCCTCAAATGTGAAATTTGTGTAACTATTCGGACGAAATCGATTTGGAAAATAGATGGTACAGGATGGGAAATAATTGTCGATCAACTCATCAATACCATTGCCGACGGAGACGACAGTGGACAGTGCAAGTATACAAAGACGTATACAAATTTCAGCCATCATTAGCCAGTCAGTGCGAAATATGTGCTGACAGGAGTAATGGGGAAGATTAGTGTGCTGTAAGATAAAGTTGTAACCGACGGTACATCTGTACAGTAGCGGGCGACATATGCAATGACACAAATAAGCTTGTTTTGATGTACCCACTGTCAGAAACGTTCGGAGACTAGAAATTGCGCATTACCGTTGCACACGGAAGAGGAGTGGAGGTTGTTGTATTTGTTATGGAATGTTTTTTACTCACGAGTAACAGTTCAAAACAACAAGGACAATCGATTTTGTAACATACATTTTAAGTGTATGATCACATGCTCAAGCCGCTTGGTGCATAATTACCGCAAAGAGAATTGCTCCAAGTTCCATCCCATTTGGGTTCAGCTATATATAACAAAAAATGTTTTCATGTACTGCCGTTCTTAGGCCCAGATAATAATAATCCATTTTTCCATTTAAGTGAAGAAATGCAATAATTATACTTACAATACAACACGTATCAAATGAGTTTGATACAATACAAAAAGGTATTTTGCACTGTACTGCCGTTGCAGCCTACGTTTTGAATAAACAATACTGTGGCAACTGAATACAAAATTTTATGACCTTGAGAACATAACTTTGCAGTAAAAAATCACAAAATTGCGCATTTAATGTATATGTTTCATGTAAACTTGATATTATAATAATGCTAATATTATGAATGTACTAATTATTTCGAACATTTTTTATCGGGTGCAGCAATGTGTTAAAGAATAAATAAATTGGAATACACGCGTAGGATTGTCCGCAAACTTCCATCGCGCCTCATAATGCATCGATGTGACCATCGCGAAATAAATTAGATCAGCGCTGGTATTGGATTAACTATGAGAATTTCACATTTAACATTGTTTGCGGCTATCCTTTTGCTTACATCTCATCACTATTGAAGTGCAAAATGGGGGAAGTACATTTGCAAACGTATGTCAACAATTTCACTGAAATCTTTCTTATATGCACCACTCCGACGCTGGCAATTGGACTCATGTCGATATTCGAGCAAAATATAACAAAGCTGATTCGGGCGACAAACGATATCAAACCATTTATGTTTTTGGGAACAATATTTGGATTACACGTCATCATACACCTACTTCAGTTTGTTATAATTGTCAAGAATCCAATCAACTGAAGCCATACTTGGGCAATAGGTCTCAGCAGGGGTCAGCAGACGCCTTTGGGAGGAGAAAAAAGGGTCGCATTTTGGGCATCGCAAAGCGATGTCCAAATGGCGTCCCTTTTTCTTTGCGTTTTATTCGGAAATGTTTTCGAAAAGGCGGTCTTTTCGTAACAAAATTGCCGAAAGGTGATCTTTCATGGAATTAGGCAAAAGGCGTAATATATATGAAATTTGCACAAAAGCCGTTCTTTTCGAAAATTTGCATAAAGGCGTTGTTTGAAAAACCTTCCAAAATGGCGTTATTTCAAAAACCTACCGAAAAGGCCAAAAAGGTTTTTTTTTAATTCGGCTTATCGCGTTCTGATCATAAATATGCCGAAAAGGCGTTCTTTCAAAAACCTACCAAAATTGCGTTAATTCAAACCCATACCGAAAAGGCCAAAAATGTTTTTTTTAATTCGCCTAAAGGCGATTTGATTGCCTAACTACAAGGCATGGTTTTTCTAAAAATTACAAAGCGATCCGTTCCACCAGTCTGCCAAAAAGCCGTTATTTTTATTAAATTTGCTCACAATGCGTCATTTTTCACAAACTTGCTGCAAAAACGTTCTTTTCAACCGCAACAGGACAATACAATAATTAGGCTTTAAATTAATCGCTGAGTTTAAAGTGAAAAAAATAAAACCTGCTCGCAAAAGGTAACGGTATTACTATTCCATAAGTTATAGTTAAGTCCAGGTTTCACAATTAATAATTAACTTTTAGTTGGATTTGTACATTAAAATTATTTAATGGTCCCAATTTTAATTTACAGGAATGATTCTTTTCAGAAAGTCAAGAAATGGTGATAAATTAGGAGAAGCAGAATAAGTGACTACCAACAGCATGTTTATTACTCTTTAAAATATTTTCTACTGATACGAATGAGATTTACAATTAATACTTGTTATTAATCACGCTTAGTTGAAAAATCATATGTACATTTCCAATATTAAGTGATGAAACATATTATATATATATTGATCAGTATAAAAGTTGGATAATAAAATCAACACAATACTCTGTCTTATTGAAGGAATGATATGGTTTCTGAAGTGCTGTGCACATGGTGCCCTATCGACTTCATACTTACATACGATTATTTCAATTATTTCAAATTCCTTACAAAACATAGAATGTTTTGTAAAAATATAAAGCTATGCTCACATTTATATTGGCAAACTTGGATTTTGATTCTAACAAGGAAGGGTTCTCCACCCAAGTTGCCCGATGTTGACGAAAATTTGGTGAAATATGTTTTCAATGATGCTGAATCCGATT
>CM023200.3:6569680-6635804 GCA_004115045.4 Sinella curviseta | reverse complement strand
TCATACTTACTACTTACTTTTCCCGACTCTCAACTCATTGTTTCAAAGCAAAGACATTATTGAGCTGCGGCCGAACGCAGTGTTATTCCTTTGAGGTGGGAGGTGGATACCCGTTTGTGGAAACAAACTGCTTGGTGTCATTAACTAACAACGTTTCCAACATCAATGCTGCATTATTCCAATTTTGCCATGGACATGACATTCCAATCTGGCAACGTGTTTTGCTAGTTACCCCATCAAAACTCACATTTGTAAACTAGTGAGAAGTGAGATACATTATACAACATATTGAACTATGATTTGAGTTAATGACATTAAAATTGCCACACAAAATTTGTGTAATGCGGTTTGCTTATATTCAACTATTCATCCTGGACCCGGGAGTGGGCGTACTTATAACCCGTTTTATAAACTGTTTAATTCATAATTGCAAGACAATATTGTTTAAACTAGTATTTATAATAGTTATGCCTAAGAATAAACCCCGCAAAAATCCTTGCATCGAGCCTGGATGATCCAGGCATATTTTTCATACTTCTGTATGTATGTAGCATTTTCGGCATTAAACATTTGATTAAACATGCTCACTTTTATGAGTTACCGATGACGAAGTATTGCTATCATGGGAACTACCAAATTACACATGATGATGATAAATCTAAGCGCCATGAAATGTTCACCGGTACCGGAAGCACACTTTGCGTAAACATTTTGGTCATCTGCATGGACAGTATGACCAGACCACACTCTGCTGCTTCTTTGTGTTTGTCTAGTCAAGTAGATTGTGTTATTTGCGTTTACAAATTTCAATGTTCTCCAGAAACAAATCATTTACATTGTGTTTAGCATTATTGGTTCATTGCACGGATATTATTAATTTTTAATTCGGGTAACCTGGCATTTTTTGTCATACACCAGTGTAAAAGATAGTAAATTGCTTATCAAAAATATCATCCGCACCCATTTAGGCCAGTTGGGACCAGACAACTTGACAGTTTTTTTCCATTGGAACGGGTAATTAATATGATTGTTAGTTTTTCTCAGTTGTTTACTGTACGTGCTCGTGCACGAAAAAATGAGAACATTATTACTATGAAGTTCTCAAAGTTTTGTCTTTTAATTTCCAACAACATTTGATTTGTTTTTCGAAGTTGCTCTCTGGAGGGACTGGAGGACTGCAGGCGGATGGAGATGGAAATAGAGAACAGCAGGCGCTGGAGGTTGAAGGTGGAGGAGATCAGGTGCTGGTAGGTGAACTTGAAGGACAGCAGGCATTGAGAGGTGAACCTGGTGGACAGCATGTAGTGCAAGATGAACTTAGAGGACATCAGGCGCTGGATGGTGAACCTGGAGAACAGCAGGCGCTGGATGGTGAACCTGGAGAACAGCAGGCGCTGGATGGTGAACCTGGAGAACAGCAGGCGCTGGATGGTGAACCTGGAGAACAGCAGGCGCTGGATGGTGAACCTGGAGAACAGCAGGCGCTGGGGGGTGACCATTGGGAGCAGCATGATATCGGAAGTGCATTTGGAGGACCGCAGGCGCAGGGAGGTAAAATTGGGGAACAGCAGGCTATTGGAGGGGAACTTGGAGGACAGCAGGCGACGGGAGGCGAACTTGGAGGACAGCAGGCAACGTGGGGTGAGATTGGAGGACGGCAGGCGACGGGAGGCGAACTCGGAGGACAGCAGGCGACGGGAGTTAAACTTTGAGGATCGCAGGCGACGGGAGGTGAATTTGGAGGACAGCAGGCGAAGTGGGGTGAGATTGAAGGACGGCAGGCGACGGGAGGCGAACTCGGAGGACAGCAGGCGACGGGAGGCGAACTCGTAGGACAGCAGGCGACGGGTGGTGAACTTGGAGGACAGCAGGCGACGGGTGGTGAACTTGGAGGACAGCAGGCGACGTGGGGTGAAATTGGAGGACGGCAGTGCGTAGGAGGTGAACTTCGACAACTGGTCTTGGAGGGAGATTATCGTGTGGAATTTCCGGAGAATGTGCACCGTGTCGAAGCAATAGAAAGTGATGCATCAGACGCAGCACGTGCTCGGCACAAAAGAAAGCAAGCGGCAACTTTAGTGCCGTCAACAGACAAGCGATTTGCTGGTGGAATTCTCGGCTTGAACAAAAGTGGAAGCATTGCCATGGACAGAATATGCGAGTTTAAAAAAGCGTCACATCTAGAGCAGACTCGCACCACCTGCAGTAACGGCAAGGAATCCCCTGAGCAGGTATCAACAGATACTCTGAAAACTGTAACGAACGTTTCCAAATCAAATCCGTACACGTATTATGAGAATGCTAGTAATTCGGGCCATATCACAGCCGGGATTCTCAATACCGAGTCGTTTAAGCATATGCTCACGGAAACACTTCAGGATTGCCTGGAACGTTATACTCCAGAGGGACGTTTTGTACAATCAGCGGCTGATCAAGTTGTTGAGCCCGTCAAGCAGGGTTATTCAAATGCAATTGCTTCCGGAGCCGCCGAAAAGTCTCCAAGCACAAACGCCAACTGCCAACGACCAGAAGGTTCAGTGCCACAAAATATTGATACCAACGAGTTCAATGCCAAAGTAAGGGACTATAACGAAAGGATCGTGCTGGTCGAATTCGCAAGATCAGTAGCCGAAATTATGAAAATGCTTCCACATTTGGGTTTCCACTACGAAGATGAACTGGTCGAAGGGGCAGGCGTGCCGTCAGGGTTGCAGTGTACGATGTGTGCGGATTCCACGGACTTTAGTAACAACACGGGAAAATTCAGTTATTCAAAGAAATCATTTTCATACGACTTTGGCAAGAATGACAAACTTCCAAAGGAATTTTCGAACCTGAAGAAGATTATTTTGAAACATGAGAAAATTCATGAAGCAAAAATATTTGCGGAAATTGAGAATGAAACATATTTCCCAAGTGATCTTGAAAAAACTGCTGCACGGAACTGTGGAATGGCTGCGTATAAATGTATAAAGGACATGAAAAGCCAAAATGCTTACCCGAGGGAAATAGCCTATCTTTCATCCATGCAATATCCGACTGGTAATATAAACATTAGCAGGCGCTTTTCAGCCAATTTTACAAAGTCGATGCTTGCAACGATGGATAGCCACATTAAATTGTCTGTAGAACGTATTTTGCCAGCCAGCGGACGTCCCAGCCCGATTGCATTTGTAGCAGATAAGGCAACTTATCACAAATCGAGTTATCAATTAATTGGATGGAACGTAATTTTCGAAGGACGCATAAAAACTATACTCATAGATATGCCCGTTGCTGCGTCTGGAGGAGGATCAGAAACTTCTAGTCAACTCGCAAAATCATTTGACAAGTTCAGTAATTCTTCAGAATTTGTGAAACGCTTTGTTG
The DNA here is from genome assembly GCA_004115045.4 of Sinella curviseta. NCBI lineage: Eukaryota > Metazoa > Arthropoda > Collembola > Entomobryomorpha > Entomobryidae > Sinella > Sinella curviseta. The sequence continues at coordinate 6,632,435 of CM023200.3, read as the reverse complement.
GTGGATCAACTGACGGTGCCCACATAATAACTCATGTCCCACTCTACCTCAGTAATCATTTGCTTCAGAGAATCTTCCCCCAGGGAAAGGAGCCAACACAAACTGTACTCCAGACACCGCCAAATAATCATCCACATCCACATCAAAGGAAGTCAAAACGTAACAAAGAGCTTCCGAATCCCCATACGGGTAGCAGTTTCCATTCGTATCAGTGGGATGGGGCGCATCTTTTGGAGGTAAATAATTGTAAATGCGATCATATTGGAAAAGTATCGAGTTTGCTCACATGATTAACACATTGATATACAAATTAAGTATTTGTCGTGATATGATTTATTTTAGCTTGCTGAACACGATGTCCGCATAAAACTACCGTCTGGACATGTCGTGGATAAGCTCACCAAAATCATTTCAGACATAAATAGACAGAGTCAATACGGGAAGAGCTATGAACAGCTTGTTGACAGGCAGAGGAAAAATGATCAAAAACTCAAGTCCCCAATCGGATTTTCAGAGACTCGGTTTTCCACCTACACCTACAACGTGCTGGAAAATTTTGAAAATAACTACCCAGGAACCTATGATCACTTACACGATGATCTACGAAATCCCATATTGGATAAAATCAACAACGTGAGGTTCGTAATGGATCTCAATGAAGCCCTGGCCGCGTATAAAATTATTGGACAGACGTCATTGAAACTTCAAATGCCTGAAAATTTTCCATGGGAGGTGGCAACTGCAATTCAGAACGGAGTATCAGCTCTTCGCACATTAAGCCAGAATTTGAAGATACGGGACTACTCTTCGGCAGCCCTCCAAGGATTTCAAAGTGCAGCATTGGAAATTGGAACCAAGTACTTGTACAGAAATAAACCTTTGTTTCTGAACCAGCAACATCACATGGAGTTGAAGAGTATGGACAATGTAAAAAAGCATGAACTTGTTCAATCTGCTGTGGAGCAAAGCGCTGACCGCATCGCCGTATTTTGTGATAGCGTTGCCGACAAGTTGGAAACTCGTTTCAAAGACTCCATTTACGAAGCAACAGAACTCTCTTCAATTATCTTCTCCAGGGAGCAAATCCTTAGTAGAGACTGGGAGACAGTCAGTGATAAATTGTGCAGATACACCAAATTAGCCATCTTGGCAGGACACCTGGGCCCAGAAGTGACGGAGGAATCAATTTTACGACAGTATAAAACTTTCACTGAAAGGATCAAGGAGACTTACAGGACTGCACCCTGTAATGAACATGTACATTACAGAAATTATTTGAAGTCGGACAACCATCTTGACACGAAAGATGTAGCACATTTGTTGGCATGTAGTATGGTTCGCACTAGCTGCGAATCTGTGGTGGAGTCAGTAGCTAGCGTTGTCAAATCACATGCCCGGAACAGACCACAGCTTGATCCTGAAACTCTGAGCACTGAAGTAAAATTATCGTGGAATGGGCCAGCACCCGGACTTCCTGCCGAACAGTTCATTGGGAAGAGCTTGAATCATCATTTCCAGGGAAAGCATTGGAGATTTTTTAAGAAATATCGTCCCGAAAGACTGATCACTTACATTCATTCCAAATCGGTTGACGCATATAATCAGCAGGAAGGACGTGTTCGCTTTGACATTCCCGAGTATAACTTTACATTAACAAGTTCAGTGGGGGGCTTTGAAAATGTCAATATTATTTTTATGAAACTGATATAATTTGTCACATTTTGAATGAACGTTATGTATATAGAAACTCAGTGGAAATAAAATAAACTAAGCATCTGTGTGAGCGAATGATTTAATAAAGGCATTTGACCAGTTAAGCTATACCTGGAAGGGATGGAACATATTTGTTTTTATTTAAGGAAAAGTCTCAAAGGAAATACATATTTAGTTTATGTTTCTACTCCAAACAAATTATCTTAGTGTAATCAGCCCTAATATGGGCACATGTTTTCAAAATATCAAACAATCACAAGTCTGCCAAACGTACCGTCCAGAAATTTGTGAAATTTATGAGTGTTTTTTGGTACTTTGTCTGCAACTTTGCCCTCCATTCCTGGCAGGAATTGAAATGTGCCTAAATGACAATTTGGTTAGCAGAGGAATATACCGGGAAAGACGGTAATCACCACCTCGAGATAGATAGTAAAAAGGCAAAATCATTGCCATTGGGACACTGTGATTCAATTATGCTCCGTGTTAATAACTTTTTCCCATTTAAGACATTTTCGCACCAGCTGGTATTTACTACTAAACAAAAATTAACCACGGAATTTTGTCATTTCTGATTCCGGGTTAGAGGAAACAGTGGGGTGACCACTTTTTTAAATCAGAAAGCAATTATATTTCAGATAATACGTAACTGATTACAAAGTCCTAATTGATTCACTTGTAGTTTTTGCTGTTATGATTTTTTTGATACTGAAACGCAATTTGAAAGGAGAATATTTCTGCCAAATAGATTGTGGCAATCTAACTTTTCCAGGGAGTGCAACATGTCCCATCTGGCCGACATGCCAATTCAACCAAACACTTCTCGATTTCCCCACAAGTCTCCGCTTTCCAAATAGCCTTTTGTTACCTTTCTACCAGTAGAAAGTTTCTACGCTTCAACGTTTCAAATATTCTCCACGTGCACAAATTTCGCGGGTGCCAAACTTTACTCTGCTGAGCTCCGCAGCGCTTCCTGGTTACAAAAAGTTTCCGGCCACCCAATTTCACACATGCACATCTCCAGACACCAAACATTTCCCACGTGTCGAACATATTCCACATGCCCAAAACTTCCTGGCTTTAAAACATTTCCCACATGCACTGTACAATATTTATCGGCTTCACGACAGTTATCGGCTTCACAACAGTTATCAGCTTCACAACATTATCCGCTTAACATTTCCCGGGTTCCCAAAACTTCCCATTTCGCCAACATTTTACGGTTTCCAAAAATTTCCCATGCGCCCAATATTTACCGGCTTCCCAACATTTCGCGGCTGCCCAACATTGCTCTATTACCTACATATCTTCAATTCCGATGATAATTAAGTGACCATTAAGGATTATGTTCATCTTTTCCAAGGCTAGTTTGTCCGTTTGTGATACATCTGTTTCCTAATTATTTAAATTTTTTATTTTCCGGTTTTGCACTACAAAATCCCCCAAAATGTCAGCAAATGCATCCCTGGAAACATACAAATCCCCTAACTATAGAAGAGTAGACATGTTTATACGGCGGTCACGAGACTGGCCAGCAATATACAAATAAAGCATGAATAATTTTAGTCGTACATCGAATTTACGACGGTCTACCCCAAAACAAGCATTAAGACAGTTACTTGTGTTTCCGCTTTCAAAAAATTTATGCCCGTATATAAACAAATATAAACCACAATTGCATAGCAGAGTCGTCTGACACGACTCGTCTCACACGTGCTTGCGAATTCCATTTTTAAACATGTGTTGGATAAGTTAAGACATTAAAGATGTGAAGTAAATGGTTTTTTGACAGTTCAGTTCATTAACACATTTGTCGCAACTCTTGATTGATTGGGCAGGCATTTTTTCGTTTTCATTATATTAAAAGCAACATTATCACAATTTGCCCTTTTTTATTTAGCTCTTCCCAGATGGATTTTTTAAACAGGTCCCGAATTCTTTGAGGTCAAAATCATGGTATATTATAGCCAAATCATGTGTACGCGTTCTAACTACCGAGAAATACTGGGAAAAGCGTACTATCGGAGCACAACAAATTCTGAGCATGATAAATATCCTGAGCTTTACAAAATGACTTGGCTGAAAAAATGAATTGTTTTTGCTGCCAAAATTGTTATAGGTGCTTCAATTATTTTTGCTACCCAAATTGTGTTGGTTGCCCGAATTGTGTGTGCTGCCAAAACCGACTGGTATACACAAAAATGCAAATCTGCCAAAGATGTTTTAGCTGTCCAAATTGCTTTAGCTGTCCAAATTGCTTCAGCTGTCCAAATTGTTTCAGCTCCCCCAAATTGTTTCAGCTGCCCAAATTGCTTCAGCTGCCCAAATTGCTTCAGCTGTCCAAATTGTTTCAGCTGTCCAAATTGTTTCAGCTGTCCAAATTGTTTCAGCTGCCCAAATTGTTTCAGCTGTCCAAATTGTTTCAGCTCCCAAATTGTTTCAGCTGCCCAAATTGTTTCCGCTGTCCAAATTGTTTCAGCTCCCCCAAATTGTTTCAGCTGCCCAAATTGCTTCAGCTGCCCAAATTGCTTCAGCTGTCCAAATTGTTTCAGCTGTCCAAATTGTTTCAGCTGCCCAAATTGTTTCAGCTGCCCAAACTGTTTCAGCTACCCAAATTGTTTCAGCTGCCCAAATTGCTTCAGCTGCCCAAATTGTCTCAGCTGTCCAAATTGTTTCAGCTCCCAAATTGTGTTGGCTGCCCAAATTATTTCTGCTGCGCAAATTGTTTCTGCCGCCCAAGTTATCTCTGCCGCCCAAATTATCTCTGCCGCCCAAGTTATCTCTGCCGCCCAAGTTATCTCTGCCGCCCAAGTTATCTCTGCCGCCCAAGTTATCTCTGCTGCCCAAGTTATTTCAGCTATGCAAATTGTTTCAGCTATGCAAATTGTTTCAGCTATGCAAATTGTTTCAGCTGCCCAAATTGTTTCAGCTGCCCAAATTGTTTCAGCTGCCCAAATTGTTTCAGCTGCCCAAATTGTGTTGGCTGCCCAAAATGACTGTCCTGCCCAAAATGTAAACTCCGTTCAAATCTCCCAGATATGCTCTTTTAGGGTAACTTGGTTTGCATTCTCTCACGTATTTTTCATATTCCTTAGTCTTTTAAATTTGTGATACCAACTTTTCCTGTTCAAATAAAAAAACTGAAAATTGTCCCAAAATTTCCCGGTATCCTGGATACCAGGATACCGCAGAAAATGCATCCCTGGTGGAATGTTTCTCCATCGACAGGAATCACAAACGGTCAAACAACCATTTTTCTATTATTAAATGTATTTGAGAAAACGAGGTAAACATTTGCAACTATCACGTATTCGTACTTGAGACGAATAAAGTATTTCAAATTTACCATGTGCCCAGAGACAATATAAGAGAACTGCAACTTATGTGGCTCTACCACCTTGTTTACTACATTATCCGGACAATGTGTGGTGGTTACTGTCCCCAAAACAACTAAAATGTACGCTCCCAGGGCGACATAGTTACGGTAATCAAGATAAAAAACACGATTTGGTGAAAATATACACTCCGGGTTCTCTGCATAATTTGCATACGAGTACAATATATTTATATCCATACCCCTCTTATAGAGGACAAGATTGGCTTTCGACTGATATGCGGATTTCTTGAATCCATCAATGTAGTGCAAAAAATATGACCGACCAAAGTCGGCCAAAAACTTAATGAACATCCCTCGTACATTATTTATTTTACCGCATTGCAAAAGTATTATATTTAATGGGGAATAATACTTGGCTCTCTAAGGAATTCCATGAATAACAATTGTAAATGGTCATTGAAGGATATGGTTTACCGTGGATTTTACACTTCAGTGAACATAGAGTGATGGTGAGCTAGCAAAAGCTCACACATCATCGTCATAATCATAATCAAGCAAAGCATGTAGGTATTACAGGAACAATTCTGGAAAGCATCTCAATTAAGACAATGATTAATATACAAAGAGACTACGTCACCCAAGCCAAGCAACACAAATACGATATTTAAGGCAGAGATAAGAACTGAGACGATTTAGTGTAATGGTTAGCACGACAGACCGGATATCTGTTAGAGTGAGCTATATGCGTGGTTCGATTCCCACATTCGCCTCTTTTTTAATCGCTGATCTTAAAGATCATCACTATAATATATGAATCGAATAATGGATCTCTAAATAAGTACATTTTGAAACAGTTTCTTTCGTGCAGAAATATATCTGCAAATGATAGCTTCACCTCCCACTGTGATTGTGTCCCAAAATCAGTTTCGCTTTGGTAGATCTCCTTTCTACATTTACGCATTCGAAACTGTTTCGTTCAAGTCAGGTCTCCTTTTGTATTGTTTCCATTATGGCTTCCAGAGAAGATGCTTGCATCTTAATACCTCCGATATACATTTACTTCAAATTCCACAAACATATTTTAAAGTTAGTTTTTAAACATTGTCTCGAAACACATACCGTGTTCTTAGTTACTTGTGGTTTCTCTTTAAAATTATATGAACATCCAAGGTAAATCTAAACAGTTATCCTTTGGCAATGTTACACATTAATATAATACAAAACGAGAGCACATCAACGGTGATTGGGAAATTTATTTTGGATCCTTGAATTTTGAATATAGAGTACCGTAGGTGGAGATGTGTACGCTAGGCGGTTACAGAGGAAACCGACAGTTTTTCGTAACTGAAAACATAATAGTAGCAAATGACCCATAAGTCATTGTATTAATGTTTGTGGAGTTGTGCCAGCATAATGTATATTTAACGTACTTACTCCATGTATGGAAGTGGTGTTTCCATGCCATGAAACTGGTCACTTTGATTGATATGGCCATGGCAGAGGACTTCACAGTTTTTGTAATAAAATGCTAACATCATGTAGTACAGCATTCTTGTATGCTGCAGGTAAAATAATATATTATGCCATGATAATCGAGACAATTTTATTGCAACAAATCACTAATTGATAGCAAGCTGGTAAATCCGACACCAATCAACTCCGAAGCAATTATCCTCCGCACGAAATAGTTACGTGAATATAATAGTTGTCATTATTTGATGGTAATTGAATTCTGAGAAGGAATGGAATCGATTTTCTTTTTAATCCGAAAGGAGGAATAATGATTACCATTCGACCACAGTGGATCTAGTAGTTTCAACTTGTTGCTGTAGTAGCTCCGTTATAAGAACAAGATTGGAGATTCATAACAAATAAAATCTGTTTCACTGCTTATGGCTAAACATATTTTTTGGGAACTACAGTCGACAGGCTGAAACGTTAGTAACCATAGATTAAATTTAGGCTCACGGTGGAAGCGTCTCGCGTTTCGATATAATAGTAACCATTTCGCAAAAAAAATCATTTATACCCACCGTAATGTGAGTACTTACAAACATTTCTAACTTCAGATCTTACCAATTGTTGTAAATCACATTCACATCAAAAGACTTAGAATCATGCAAACTCTAATACAACAAATATTGACCGAATATCCAACTTAAGTTAGAATGTGACAGGATTTTGTATTACAACATAGAATTTGCAACCATATTGCACAATGTGGATTCAGGAAGTGCTTTCATTTATCACTATGGGAATAGTAATAGTATTCAACGCAATTTTCACAATAAGATTTGCAGAGACCCGGTTAAATGCAGATGTCGATGGTAAACTGGATCTGCAGGCACCACTTTCTAGTTTCCAGAAATGTTCCATTCACGTCATGATAAGCCGCGTAATTGTAAAAGGAATTGCCGAACAAGACGCCTCGTACGAGCTACACCCTCTAGAGTACATTCCCGTGATGCTATTATTGCTTCGGTACAAGGTAGCAAAAGATGGCTTTCTTCAATGTAATCATCAGCCAGGATTTGAAATAATGAGCTACCCGTGGTTCCGCTTTCCTGCACGCCCAAACTCAAAACTAAATTGTGTCGTCCAGCAATATATTGATCCAAAGCCATGTGCACGTTGGACCGTTTTTGGGAGTGGAGGGCACATTTTCCCACAATCTGTTCTCGATCCCGTGTTTGTCGAGAGAGTTTATTGGTACAGGCGTTCGAGGAAAGTGGGCGTAGCAAAGTATTATGTTCATATTAAAAGCCACAAGTTTGAGGAACAAGTTACGGGATGGAGTGATATATTTTATACTGTCAGTACCCTCCGCGTATTGGAAAACCCTGTCGGAATTCCGCCCGTAACACTATTATTCGAAATTATGTTCTATACAGAATTAACGTTTCGGGGTACATCGATGTATTTAACGACAATTCAAAACCACAGCGCAGAAATGTACATATATTTAAAATTTTGCCACGAGATCGGATTTGTATATGATTGGGAAGTGTATGACTGTGCTATTAAAAATTTCAAACTCATTCGACCGTGGACATGGATAAACTATTATTTAGTACTAGTGGTTCGATGCTGGACATTTGGAATAGAAGCAAACGGAGGGTCGAAAATATTGTGACTTTCTTTCTAGTGGTTGAACAAAAAGACGGGCTCGCTAATAAAATATTCACATCTTTCATGGATAATTCCTCTGTCCTAAATGAGGATTACAGCGGAACATACTCTCAGTTATCAGCCGGCATTACTGTCACGTATACAATCAATAACATATCAATGATTAATATGGACTCACCATATCCGCTCCACTTTTTATCGTGCACATTAATTCGTCGGCAGCAACAGCTTTCGTTGAATGGATTTGCTTTGTCCTTTGACATACCAACCTGGAAGTTAATGTTATTGCTTGCTTCGTCAACAGCGATGCTTCTTAGGCGTTTTCACAGCCCCAGACGGCATTTCATGTGGGACCATCTAACATTCTTTATCAACATTTTACTAGGTTTGCCAATTAGTTTTCTCAACCAAACCAAATTTCTTATGCTTCCTTGGGTTTTGGCAGGAATACTGATTTCGAATGAGTACAGAGGAGATAATATAATGCGACTGGTTAGCCTCCTTCGCCCAGAACCACTCGACACACTTGGTGAGTTATCACTGAACAATATTTCTATATACGCGTACCCCCACCAGAAAATCTACAATATATGCCAAGAACAGGTTGATGATCAAAATAAAAACCGCTCTAGTGGAAACTGGTGGTCGGAGCTCAAGCAGTGGTACGGAGTAATTCCAAGTGTTGTCGATCTTTACAATAACATTGAACGGGACTCTAGAAATCATGATAAGTATTTTAATCATGACATATTGCGCGGGATACATAGACCACCAAATATTCAGGACTACCTGGAGATTACACCAAACTATACAAAAAATCAACTAAAAAGTTGCGAGGGGGGCTCATTTTTGGGTAGATTCGATGAGGTTACAACTTTGTACTCAAGTCTGAAAGGGAACAAGAATTTTAAAAATTTACACATAAGTACAAAACCTGTTTCTCCATTGTATATGCAATGGGAAATAATGTTGCTGCCAGTGTCAGCTGAAATATTTTCAAAACGACTACTGTCACTGCTACATTCCGGTTTACCAACATTATGGACTAAGAGGGAGCAATGGAGCATGTCCACGCAAGTCAAGCAAATTATTCATAAATACGAAGCGGAACGGGAAACCTTAAGGGAACAACCCACAGCGCTGAATATGACAGGCAATATTGTTGTTATATTTTTTGTGTGGTTGGTGCTTCAGGGTTTATCGGCTACCGTATTTTTACTCGAAAACCCTCTGTGCAGTACACCGGCATTTAAGTATATCATTTTTAACGCCAAGAGAATACTTGTTAATCTTAAAAGTCGAATGAAAACGATAATTGTAAATTGTTACGTTGCAAGAAATGTAACACCATTACTCCGATTGAAACTTAGGTTGATAATGCAGTTACAGGAATCGCATAGATTATAGGATATGTCAAAAAATATTACCTATTGATGTCGGTTATGTACATTTGCAAACACAAATAATTAATAATTGAATGTCCTAGTAAAAACTAATAATTTCTTGTTTAGGTGCACCAGTTTGTCCGTACTTCTCAAACATCGGCTCCTTTTAAGACAAAGCACGGTCATCCGTTCAGTACAGGTTCTAACTCTGAAAATTAGTAAACGCATTCTGCAATAATTCATTCTGCAAAAGAGAAATGCAGATCAGACACATGTAAAGCAAATGTGGCTAGGAGACTTATGGAATACGCTTACATAGTTACCCCTAACCTGAAATATATAACATTAAGCATGTATCTATTAGCTAAGAAATATGGATTATTAAGAAAATGGTAGGCTAGAAAAACATATGAATAAGTTATGTGTTTCCTACACGTGTGATCTACCTAACATTCATGATTGTGTTATAACATCATTTACTACTAGTCAAGAGGCTCCATAACGACCTGGTAACTACACATTACATACCGCCTTGCGGAAAACTGTCTGGTATACGTCTTATGTAGTATGTAATATTTTAGGAAAGCATATCGCTTCAATGCAAAAACATCGATGATTTTCTTTAAGCGATCCGTGCTCAGTTATAACAAATTGCTTGTAATAGGATATAGTTTTTTATATCGTACCGCGCTCCAGGTTGAATTTTTGGATATTAGCACCAGAATTACGGGACAGTAAAATTCCTTGAATCATGTGTATGCTTTTGTAGTTTCTATACAAATGCTCAGTCACAATGACTGATTTCAGCACACCATTGGCAACCATCTATAGATTGGCATACTACTCATGTGCCCTGCCGTTTTTAGTTCGGATATCTAAAACTGGAGAGTATATTGCTACAAGGAACAAGCATCAATGGGTATGTATATTGCTGGCAATTATTGTCTTCTCGAGAACACAATAAAGTTTGTGTAAGCACTTGAGTTATCATTTTTTTAAAACTTTCTTCAGATACTTTGCCTGGTTCCAGTTATTCTGCGGTTGCACACCACGTTTGGCGAACTATATTTCTATACAATTTTTGCACATAATAAACGGCTGCAAACTCCATTTGATCCAGTTCTGTACTACAAGACATTACGATCGCTTTTGAGGGTCCTCACGACCATATTTGCGATTGGAATTATTTTTGGTCACCAGGATCGGCACATACGTTTTCTGAATAAGTTGGCCTCTCCCGGTCGAGCCATCAATCCCATAAAATTTGAGACATTCAACAAAATGGTAATACGTAGAGAACCATAGAGCGTACGAAGTTTACTTGTTGAACATACAACTTAGTCGTAAATCTTAACATACTTTTTAAACTCCTGTTTACAGTTTCTCTCCACGACGGCAGTATATTTCTTTGCGCTGGCATATTATTCACTGGCTTCACTCGTAACCATTTGCTGGGGAGCCATCTCAACGGACGCTGGAGTCTTGAATGGACTCCTCAATACTAGGGTAATGTGGATTCAGCCACGACTAGTAACCAAAGAAGGATTCCTGGAAATGGAATCGTTGCTTAGAGTTTGTATGTGGGCACTGTATCTGGTGACGGATATTCCGTTCGTATTCCAAAAGATGTGCATCCTAACTGTATTCTTTGCTCATTTCCGTGTTGGATGTGTCTTTCGTACATCCGTAAACTCGTGTGAGTTTGAAATCAAGGCGGCGAGTCGTTCCTTCAATAGAATTTGTCAATCAGCACGACGATACGACAGGATCATTGGACCATGGTTGGTCTTATCGATAGTATATGAGGGACTGAATATTTCCATATTCATCATTCAACCAATGGAAATGTACAGCGTAACAACTTCGTACAAAATACACTTTGTAGTTGGCCTGATGACCACATTACTTTGGAATACCATTGGAACGTTGTTCTCGCAGGAGGTAAAGAAATTATCTGAAAACACTCTCGCGTTTGCTCAAACTCATTCAATTGCGTACTTTCTATTTTCTAGATGCTGAGCTCTAAACTGTTATTGAGACGGGAAAAAATGAACGATCGCAACAGAAACTTGCACGTGCTTATACGGAGATGGGTGTACACCAGAACGTGTTGTATGAGAGCTTGTACATTTCCTGTAGACATGTACTCCATGTGCCCCGTAAGTACGTTTACCTATGAATTGTTCACATGACATGTATATCCAATAAGATTATAATATCGTTCGCCTTTTCATATTCCAGATCATAATGCACATGACCACCGTGTTTCTTTTATCTGCTACTCCGGCTTGCCCCTGAAATTTCATATCAGAAATACCTGAAAAGGAAGATCATAATTAAAGATGTGACCATTTGCACTCCATATAAGGAATTGTATATTTATAACTGCCGTTTGTCAACTAGGTTATCGTAATAATGCTGCGTAGAATAATGCTTAAACTAAGAGTAAATATGTCACACTTTTCATAATAAATAACAAATATGCGAACGTTGAGGCTCAGAAAGTAGGTCAAAACCTTGGCCTATCCTCCTGGGCCGGGTTGATGAACGAAAAGTTAAAGTCAAAGTTACTTTAACTTTATGAGTTACCGGGAATTTTAACCCGAGTGATGAAATTTTAACCTAAACCTGAGTAGGTTAGGTAGGACAAAAAGGATACATGTGGACAAAAAGGGTTAAATGTGGCCAAAAATGGTGAAATGTGGGTAAAAAGGATTAATGCGGGGAAATTGAAACACATATGGGTAAAATGAGACAAATGTGGACAAAAAGGATAAATGTGGACAAAAAGGGTTAAATGTGGACAAAAGGGTTAAAGGTGGACAAAAGGGTTAAATGTGGACAAAGAGGATAAATGTGGACAAAAAGGGTTAAAGGTGGACAAAAGGGTTAAATGTGGACAAAAAGGATAAATGTGGACAAAAAGGGTTAAATGTGGACAAAAAGGGATAAATGTGGACAAAAAGGGATAAATGTGGACAAACTGTAACACGTGTTAAAATTGTAATTATTTGGGTGAATTGTTGAACACATGTTTGCTTGATGTGGATGAAATCTAAATTATTGAGTAAAACAATTTTGTCCACACTTATCCCTTCTTGTCTATATTTGTTTCAGTTTACCCAAATTAATCCTTTTTACCCACATTTAACCATTTTTGTATACATCTAATCATTTTTGTCCACATCTAACCATTTTTGTCCACATCTAATCATTTTTGTCCACATCTAACCATTTTTGTCCACATCTAACCAGTTTTGTCCACATCTAACCAGTTTTGTCCACATCTAACCAGTTTTGTCCACATCTAACCATTTTTGTCCACATCTAACCATTTTTGTCCACATCTAACCATTTTTGTCCACATCTAACCATTTTTGTCCACATCTAACCATGTTTGTCCACAGCTAACCATTTTTGTCCACATCTAACCATTTTTGTCCACATCTAACCATTTTTGTCCACATCTAACCATTTTTGTCCACATCTAACCATTTTTGTCCACATCTAACCATTTTTGTCCACAGCTAACCATTTTTGTCCACATCTAACCATTTTTGTCCACATCTAACCATTTTTGTCCACATTTATCCCTTTTTGTCCACATTTAACCCTTTTTGTCAACATTAAACCATTTTTGTCCACACGTAACCCTTTTTGTCCACATTTATCCCTTTTTGTCCACATTTAACTCTTTTTGTCCACACTTGTCTCATTTTACCCATATTTGTTTCAATTTATCAACATGTATTTGATATTTCTAGTTGCCATCCATTTTTGCGATTTCCACCCAGTTTGTCCAGTTTTGTCCACTAGGCATTTTGCCAATCTGCTCGTGCTCGTGTTTTGTTGCCTATCTCTCTCTCTACTGAACTCCCCCGAATGGTGGCATTCACTGATTATGAGCTACTTAAGGTGGGTGGTAATTTTGCGACACCCAACCTTTAAGCCTTGCTCAGTATCCTACACACTTTAGAGCAAACTTTGGCGTGGGGGTGGTCACTAGGCTATTGTGTCTCAAATTGTGGACGGCACCTTTTTGGGGTAAAACAACGACACTGGTGGAATGCGGGCAAATTATGGCGATCCCGCTGCACGGCTTTGTTTTATGTTCCCCGAATTAGCAATAACCTGGGAATGGTATGGTCTCAAGTGTAGTTTCATTAAATTTGCAATTATTTGCGGAATCTTCAAATTTATTGTCAATTATATACTGATTTTCTAGCTATCGGGGCACTAATCCATCACCAATATGACTATGCGCCGTGGGTTTGAAATTTCGTTGCAGTCCATAGTTATATGCTGCGCTCTGATGTTGGGTTAAAAGTCATTATGTTTTCAACAAGAAAGATGTCAAGTGCACAAAATTAACAAAAAAAGTATTTAAAAATAAATTGATTTGCGAAACTGAGAATAGCTTTTATGTGGCACGTAAAAAATTCCATGTTCCAAGAGATTTTATTTTATTCTGACGTGAAGGCTCAAAACACTTTCCATAATAAGTTATTCACTGAAGTATTAAAGCATGACGATAACTGTAGCATTCTTTGTACAATATTCGCATTCCTTCTGCATGTTCCTCCAACGAATTACACGTACGAGTAATACGGGCAAACCTTCCTGTGTGTGCATATGCTACGTTTTCTAATTCCTTCGTGCCACCATAGCTCGTATTGTGATTGCAAAAATAATGAAATATTTCACAGGAAAAATCAAGCTACGTTATAGTCATTCCTATTTTTTGTTAATTTCAAACTTTCAACAGGAATTCCTTCAAACTTGATTATAAAACTATGCTTACATATATAAAGTATACCACAGATGCATCGATATTGTGAATGCGCATTTCCGCTGCGCCAACGTTATTAAAAGGTTTTTAAATAACCAACTCACTTAAGTAATGTACATTGCAAAGTCTTACAAGGAAACGTGTACGGTGTAAATTCAATTCGTTGGAAACTCCGCGCATTTCTCACCACACACAAGTAGGTAATTTGGTGGGAATATAGGAACAGCGTATCATTCCCGAATAGCGGAATAGTTACGTGAATACGTGTTAGCAGATTGGCAACATATTAAAATTCATTTTCAACAACAAATTACTCAGCGGATTCTCACTCCTCCTCGACTTACAATATGGAACTTTATATGCTACCGGATAACGTTTACCAAGACGTTACTAAGCGCCTGGGATCTTTCGTAAAGTACAAACGATCTGGCTGCTTTTTTGGAACAAGGAGTCGGGACTCTTTGAAACCTTGCAAGGATACAGGTCCATAAACTGGGTGATGATGGATTTGTTTGGATGCATAGTTCCAGTTGGAATTACTCTTTACATATACCCAAGATTTTTCATTGATGATGTTCCGGATACAGCCGGTTTCCCTAGATCGCAGTCCGGCCGGGACATTTTAACGCTTTGTTGCTTATTATTGTTCCTGGCTTCCATGGTCACACTGACGGCTTTGGGAAATCAAGTCGAAATGAAAGCAGAAATTGTTGCCGCATTAAATACGGCCTTTGATTTGAACAAGAAACTTAAGCAAACATATGTGAACTCCTCCGTTGCGACTCAATCATACAGTGCCAAGAAGGTGGAGAGACTTTTCAAATACTTTTGCTGCAGTGCACTGGTTTTTGCATTTATGTTTGGATTCTCGATTTTCAATTCCGCCGTTCCTGTTCATAATATCGTCGAGGACGTCCTCGAAATCGAAATAGGATTAAATTGCAATCGATTCTAATTGCACTTTTTGCCTTTTGAAGTCTGGGTTGCCATTTGTGACGTTGGCAAGGCAACAGTATATTTTCTGTTCACCATGATTTCCAGCTTCCTTCCACAATTTTGGTTGCGCGCTGCCATACCAACTCAAGCCATCTTACTACACCAAAATGGTGAACAGTTGTACACATTTCGGACAAGGAATATTGTAGTTGTCGCGGATGACATTCTTTTGTCAATGGACCGAATCTTTCAGTGCCTGCTGGCAGTTGAAAATACTGTACTGTCGACAAGCCGAGTTGCAATGCATTCAACCGGTCTTTTGGTCATGCTTGTGACGTCTGTATTTTCTATTATTCGGTATCACCAGATATTTTTGGACGGCTCAATTATGGGCATGTCTTTGTTAGGATTAGTGGCAGGTTTGGCGCTACTCCCAATGACTGTTTATTACACGGAATGCTCTGCCAGTGATTTGCTGGAAGTATTGTGGAAACGCTACAAGCGGCGAATTTTGGTTTGGGCGTTCAGAAACACGTTTGCTTACAAAGCAGCTAGATCATTCCGTTCAATTACGCCCCGACTGGGTGGAGTGTACTTCAATGTTAGCCGGGGCACATTTATGGAATGGATTGATCAATCTCTTAATTGTTTAGTGACCATTGTTGTGACACTTAAGTAGTGCTAATCACAACATGATACAAATAATGAATTGGGTAATATTTTAGAATAATATCTTACTACTAAAACATGAGCTGATGTAAGATACAGTTTATAGCTGTCATTAATACAAGAATGCAAACTTGTTAGCAAAGCATATTCTGATGGATAATTGGAATTACTAGTAATGTAGGAATGAACCTCGCCGTAGTATTACGAGATATACATTTTCACTATGTTTGCATTTTGCAAATTACAACAATTATTCTTTCAATAGTGTAAATCATATTGGAAAAGAGCTGAATAGAATTTAGACATCCATCTATCTAGTACATAATATAGTTCAGGCGTATATGGTTTTAATCGATTTTCCATCCTGGAAGGAAATTAATATAATGTATGCCATTTCAAGCAATTCTGATTTGAAATTCAAATCGAATTGAGCTTTCCTGGAGAAATGTTTTAAGTATTAGTTCAGCTACATTTGTTACTGACATTTGAGTATAATATGTGTAAATAAAGACGACCATTTCTTTTCACTGTCACTAAAAGTGCAGAAGTAAAACATCGGTCAAAAAATCCATACAATTTATCTCTTCACCATTCTGGGTAAGGGTTTTTAATTTTTATGGTATGTCACAAATGACCTTAATGTTTAATTTGAGTTACATGTATCAAAATGTTTACAGGGTAATTACATATCAGAATGACATCACTAGCAAAATCGCTCGGATTCTTCAATTAGTGGGAATCAGCAAGAATTTGCCACAATGAAAGACCACATCACACCAATTGCAACGGTCTACAAATTTACTTACTTCGAGTGCTGCATTCCATTCCAAGTTTCAAGATCGAATGATGGAAAGTATATTGTTACAACCAACCTATTGCAACTGGTAAGAAGTGAGAATTTCAACTAATTGTAAGCACTAATTTGATGGTGGCTTTTATGTTATTGTTCTTCTAAATGTTGTTTATTATGTTTAGTTAATTTGCACGAAGATCATGGTCATACGTATTCACCATGTCGTTGCCGAAATAGTAGTACAAAGGATAATTTCAATGAGATTATCTCATTTAACGAAAGATACGAAACACCAGGAAATCCAGTGGTCCACTTCTAGGGTTGGGAAAAGTCATGGAATTTAGTGTGGACTTAATGCCGATTAGACTGCTTTGGTGCAAGTCCACCAAATATCTTGTTCGTTTCTTGATGAAGTTAGCCGCTGCTCAAAAGGTGTTCGGAGAAGTCAAAATAACAAAACTTGGCAGATTGGTGACAAATACAATCTTTGTGATGAGAACTGCGTTGTTGGCGTATATACATAATCTGATAAATTGGTATCGTTTTAATTTTAGATTTGTCAGACAAAAGTGGTGGTTGTATTTATACTGTACTACTTCGCTTATGGAAGGAAACCAGTAGTACTCTTGGCAACACATGCTAATAAACACTACATGTGTACGATATTCAAGGGCGGATTCCTCAGGTAATCATATTTTGGGTAATCATGTGGACAATGCACATTGCAACTGGATAGAGAAATTTCAATTGATTGCAAGAGTATGGCTCGTATTGGAAAATCTGCTATCATCGACATGCAAAAAAATGGGCTTCGCTTCCAAAATCTTGGTTCATTTTGAGTACTGGCCGTTTGTATAAATACTACACTGCCTCAGGCATGGGTGTACTGGGTGTACTCAACCATGCATCTCTGGTATACAGAAATATTTATGGGTTTGTTAGATGCACTGGTACAGGTCCGCGTTTATTCGTCATGTTTGTTATTCCAACTAATACTCTATACTATTTGATATACCTCCTTGAACCGGTGGATACGTACGGCATGTCATTTGGGGTCAAAATCAGTGTATGATTGCATTTGGCTAAATTGTCAGTTTTTTTTTAAATTTATTAATCACCTTTGGGATTTTAACGATTGTGTTACTGACATGCGAGCTCCACGGATCATTTAAATCGTCATCACAGATGATTTTTTTTTCAAATTTTCAAATTAATTAATTATATACGACAAGTAATATGAATATGAAATATAACATATACTCCAGTTGGCGTGATGAAACACCGATTGTGACAATTTGGTTCATTTTTCAAATGCAATTAATTTAAGGTTCAAGTCATTCAAATAGTGTCATTTTCGTTTTGGATAAATAAAATTATTTTTGTAATGGCAAGTTCAAGTTCGGCAAAGTTGGGCGGTTGATTTGGTAAGATTTACTTGCCAAAGTAATGTTGCATTGATAAATACTTCTATGAAATGTTACCACTAGGTTATTGACTACTTGCTGTGTCAAGAGAAAATCGTGCTCGGCGCAGTATCGAATCAATTCAGCAACCTCTCTGTTTACTAAATAAATATATTTATACAAAATATAAATATATTTTCACGTGATTAAATCATAGTCAAATTTTAGACAACGAATTTAACTAGTATTATTTTTGTTGCAAAAATTTCAAATAAATACGTTGGTGATCTGTCACTTAAGTTAATACGATATCAAATAGTAAAATTAAGTCGTCAAACATTTCAAGCATTGCTGAAAACGGAAAAGTAATAAAACTTGTCAACGTGTTCACTAACCAACTATACATTTAACTATGTAAGGAATATAAAAGGGAAGTCTCGCCAACTGTCCCAGTACGTGGTGGCTTTTTACAAGGTTTCATGCCGGTGACCATTGTATCCGATATCCCTATTAACGATACATGTACCATACTCGTGGTAGTATGTCCGACATTTATATCCGCCCTTCAACTGCCTTTTTGAGATGTAGGCAGATATTATGACCATCATTTCCGACTCAAAATGTCACCAAAATTGTACTGCTCGTTTATTCGGGAGAATTATTTACCGAAATTTAATTCCTGCAACTACTGATTTCAAGCCAGCACTATCACATGAGTGGGTCATTGTTGATACATTCAAATATGTAGTTACGAATATGTGCGTAGGTAATTAATAACGTATCAATGATTATGAAGGCAGCATTCAAATTGGAGATTGATAGCACTTAACTCATTAGTTTACTTTTCCACCAAACATTGGCCGAAACGATATAAACAAATCTGCGTGACAAGCAAATCGAAACAACCATTTTTATTGTACGAACTGCCGATCTAAGTGCTCAATGATATGCATATTGTGTTTGCGGTTTAACTCTATAAAATTATCGTTAAGCGCTGACTTTTCGGCAGTAAAACATTGTGTAATTGCATGCATAATTGTCTGATGAATGTCATTCAAAATTCGTAATGCTGGAACGCAAATGTATTTAATGATTTATGTTATGTAATTTATTTCCATCATGAACACACTATCGAATTTTACACCTTGACCAGTTTCGTTCTCATTCGTTTAATATATCCAACTCAGATCCGATATTTGACCATTGTTTCCATACATACATATTTCAATATACATTCTTCACATCATATACAAGAATGATGCAGGATATGTTATGTATGTCTGAATATATATGACTGCAATGCAAACTTCAAAAAAGTAAAATGATTACATATCATGGTAAAGGAGCCTGCAAATGTCTCCTTTTTTCTCTAATTCGTTACAAATCAATAATAAAGCAATCTTCAACCGTCGAATCAACAGCATAATTATTTGTGGGTCTTCGTTATGACTACTCATTGTTCCTCTTTCATTGAGGAAACGACGTAACGTGACGAAGCATGTCGTTTCCTCAATGAAACGGGAACAATGAGTAGTCATAACCAAGACACATTGCTGACGTTTAAATTATTTGTTGTTGTTTTTGTTTTGTCGGGCACATCTAATTGTCTAGCCGAGTATGTGAATGAATATCATCAGTTACGACCTAACGGTACGTCATTCGGCGGGTAAATTATCTGTCTGGTTCATTTATACCGGACGTGAGCCAATTTAAGTTGTGTTCAATAACATATACCAATGGCACAATAATGTATATCACGAATCCGTGCAACAGTTAAGTTTTGTCCGTGCCCAAGTAAGGTGCGCATATTAAGATGGAAAAACACGTAACGTTCTTACTGTTCTTCGCGCTTATTCTTGGGGTAATAAACTAGTAACTTGCAAACTTTTAAAGTTGAAGATCTGTAAATGTTTTATCTTTACAAATCTTTTTCAGATATGCGCGGAGTTGATTGTACAGCAAATTGAATTGATATCGGACAACAACATAATTGATTTGAGTGATGACAAGTCACACAGTATCTTGCAGCTGACGTCTACAAACGACAAAGGACAAAATGAAGCAGATATTTTGGAAGAAATTCAAATACCATCTGATACAGATTCAGAATCTGAAATAATTGGCCCAATAAAGCCCGACAGGGGAACGTCAGAAATGAATCTATTTGAATACCCAGGTGACTTAACACAAAATGCCAACAGAGGCATTCCTGGATATACACGAGCCATTCGAGTACGCAGAGGCGGGGGAAAAGGCAAGGGTCATAAGAAAAGCAAATCTAGAAAACGCGGCGAGAGAAGAAAAGGTGGGAAAGGTAAAAAATCTGGACATAAGAAACGTGGGCACAAAAAGGGCAAGAGGAAAGGGAAAGGCCCCGGAGCTGGTGGAGCTGTAGCAGGTGGTGCTGGATCTGGTGGCGGTGGAGCTGGTGGCGCCGGAGCAGGTAGCGGCGGTGCTGGTGGTAGTGGAGCTGGTGGTGCTGGAGCTGGTAGTGGCGGTTCTGGCGGTAGTGGAGCCGGTGGGGCTGGAGCTGGTAGCGGCGGTTCTGGTGGTAGTGGAGCCGGTGGTGCTGGAGCTGGTAGCGGCGGTTCTGGTGGCAGTGGAGCTGGTGGCGCTGGAGCTGGTAGTGGCGGTTCTGGTGGTAGTGGAGCCGGTGGTGCTGGAGCTGGTAGCGGCGGCGCTGGAGGTAGTGGAGCCGGTGGCGCTGGAGCTGGCAGTGGCGGTTCTGGTGGTAGTGGAGCCGGTGGCGCTGGAGCTGGCAGTGGCGGTGCTGGTGGTAGTGGAGCCGGTGGTGCTGGAGCTGGTAGTGGCGGTTCTGGTGGTAGTGGAGCCGGTGGCGCTGGAGCTGGCAGTGGCGGTGCTGGTGGTAGTGGAGCCGGTGGTGCTGGAGCTGGTAGTGGCGATGCTGGTGGTGGTGGAGCTGGTGGTGCTGGAGCTCATAGTGGCGGTGCTGGTGGTGGTGGCGCTGGTGCTGGTGGCGCCGGAGCTGGTGGTGCCGGAGCTGGTGGCGCTGGTGCTGGTGGCGCTGGTGCTGGTGGCGCCGGAGCTGGTGGTGCCGGAGCTGGTGGTGCCGGAGCTGGTGGCGCTGGTGCTGGTGGCGCTGGTGCTGGTGGCGCCGGAGCTGGTGGTGCCGGAGCTGGTGGTGCCGGAGCTGGTGGTGCCGGAGCTGGTGGCGCCGGAGCTGGTGGTGCCGGAGCTGGTGGTGCCGGAGCTGGTGGTGCCGGAGCTGGTGGTGCCGGAGCTGGTGGTGCTGGAGCTGGTGGTGCCGGAGCTGGTGGTGGTGGAGCTGGTGGCGCTGGAGCTGGTGGCGCTGGAGCTGGTGGTGCCGGCGCTGGTGGCGCTGGAGCTGGTGGTGCCGGAGCTGGTGGCGCCGGAGCTGGTGGCGCTGGATCTGGTGGTGGTGGAGCTGGTGGTGGTGGAGCTGGTGGCGCTGGAGCTGGTGGCGCTGGAGCTGGTGGTGCCGGAGCTGGTGGCGCTGGAGCTGGTGGTGCCGGAGCTGGTGGTGCCGGCGCTGGTGGCGCTGGAGCTGGTGGCGCTGGAGCTGGTGGTGCCGGAGCTGGTGGTGCTGGAGCAGGTGGTGCTGGAGCTGGTGGCGCTGGAGCTGGTGGTGCCGGAGCTGGTGGCGCTGGAGCAGGTGGTGCCGGAGCAGGTGGTGCTGGAGCTGGTGGCGCTGGAGCTGGTGGTGCCGGAGCTGGTGGCGCTGGAGCAGGTGGTGCCGGAGCTGGTGGTGCTGGAGATGGAAACGATGCTTCCGGAGAAGACTTTTCTGCTTTAGGGGCCGGCGGCAATTCCGAGGACATGAGCGATAGCAGTGACTCGTCCGATTCCGATTCGTCCTCTGATTCTGACTCCAACGAAGCAGAAGGCAAGAAAATGTTTGGAAATTTTGGGAAAGATAACAAATCAGGCGACAAGGGAGGCAAATTATGTTGCAAATCCTAACGAAAATGATTTGATCCTTCACCGAACATAATTTATAAACAATCATGTGATTGGATCAAATAGTTACTGTACCAAAATCTGGCGTGTGTATATACAAAACCTATTAAATTGAAGCACGATAAATATATAACATCTACATATAAGTAGTTAAGGTTAGAAAATAGCATCTGTGTCAATAAAAACCGTTCTGCAGTTAAGGGTAAAAATTATAAACGCAAGTATGTACAATACCGCAGTTGATAATATCAGTTCATACAATGTTCGGAACATTTCCCTTTGGGACGCCTTGGAACGCGCGACCAAATTCTTATCATCAAAAGGATTGCATTTGATGTTTGATGTGATTTGATGTAATCGACATTATATGCCACTCTATCGAGAATTGAAGAGTATACTGCAACAAATTGATATTCTTTAGCGTTAAAACATAAGCATGAGTCCACGTTGTCCGTCGCAGGGAAAATCGTTCAAGGATTTAAAAATGCTGCGTCGTGTATCCTATGAATTGTATTTTTACTGGTTGCAGTAACTCGTAACAGGATAGTATATGAATTTTTAGTTACGTTGTATATTTTTATTAGTGACTTGTTAGTTTTACGTTTTCATATATGCTGCGTGTACATCTTTTCGGAACCGTATTCGTAATGAATTGCGTCACAAATGTTTATTGTATGCCTGGCTCAGGAGCGCACAAATAACAACGGATACAAAATATTGATGACGTTTACCTGAATTGCTTTGTTTTGTCTCGCCACCCAAATTACTTAAATCAGCGACAACAACACGTACGTCTATAAAAGTCAACACGAACGTTCATCGTCATTCATCCTGCATCCATTCATGTCCGATAATTACACACGGATACCATTCACTACGGGTTTTACAATGTGATGAATGTAATTTGATAAGACGTCTGGGGAGCCGTGTAACAATTTCGTTCCATTCTTGGGCCAGCATAAATGTGCTATTATGGGAAATTACGCGGCTTTGTACGTGATTTTATTACTCGTTACTGAAACGGTATTAACGTTGCAACTTGTTCAGATTTAACTGAGGAATCTAAGAATATATTCCGCTGTGTCTAATTTGTTTTAGACATTTGCCGAGTTAATCATGCAATCGATTCAATGGAAATCCGAAAATGAGGAAATCATCCTGATGGCTTCAACCACCGATGAAGGACAAAATGAACCCTATATAACCGGGGGTAAGAAAACAACATTAGAGGCTGGTTCAGATGCCTAATTTTAAATAGGTTAACTAACCCTAGTAACTAATTAACTTGTTTAACATATATTAACGGAGGAACTAAACATGTGGATTTTTTTGGGTATGTTGTACGAGCACCTCGAGTACTTAGAGGTGAGGGACATGGAAATGGTGAAGGACGGAAACGTAACAAAACGATGGCTGCAAAACCGTTGCAGTTCAACGTTAAGAAAGTAATAATATATAAGGCTCTATAGAATAAGCAGAAAAGAACAACAAGACTGGTTCCGGAGGAAAAGGAGGTTGCAACGGAAAATGTGGGACTAGTTTGTTGGCACACAGAAATGGAACTAACACTGCCAGCAGCATTGTTGGAAATAAATACGGTAGCAATAGTGTGGGCTCAGTTGGGGTTGGAAAATAATCTGTTGGGAATAATGATTGGGCTCGGAATATTGACACTGATGAAGGCAGCTCTGTCGTTGCGGACGATGGCGATGGATAGTGACTCGGAAGACTACGAGTACTACTTAGCCTCAAAGGAAAGTGAAGATGTGATTTGATCACTCTCATATACAACAAATTCGGTTATGAGACTTATGTTATGCGCTTAAATTATTACGGATGGCCAGAAATGTAAAATATTAAACAGCAAACAAGTAACGTAGGTATACAGAGTGTTAATTAATTGAACGTCTTTAAAAGCATAAATAAATTACGTGTTGACTACACGTGTAATCTACCTAAAATTGCTGAATGTGTTATAATTTGTTAATTTCGGCTCGTAGAACAGCGGTATAACGATCGGTTCCATCAAGATAACGTACCACCATTCGCGCAACTGTCTAAATGCTTACATAGTCCGGACAATACTTGAAAATCATATCATTTCACTACTACAACATCGACGAATTAACCGATCCGTGCTTAGATAATACTTATGGCTTGTGCGAGGATGCAGTACTTTGTTTATTTAGATTGACATCTTGCATTTTTGGTTACCTGTATCATTAATGCCGGAAAATAACACTCATGGAAACATGTATATTCTCCTATTGTTTTCACAATAAAGCTCAGTCACAATGACGAATTTCAGTACGCCATTGGGCACCTTGTACAGATTAGCATACTACTCATGTGCCCTGACGTTGTTGGTGCCTCATAGTCACGTTAAGGTTTCATAAATAGGTCAAAGCTTTGGCATTACTTGTTTTTGTAGTCGTGTAAAGGAAGTGCATACTAGATAAAAATGCATCGACCCGTTTTCGGTAAGCATGCACGAATATAATAGGAGACTCTCTTTCTTATCTTTTGGGACAAATAATATGACAATCTAGTTTACGCACCAAAAATCTCTCCAGAAGAAGTGCATTCAGTTTTCATTTTCTTCATGCATAACTATTCACTTATGTCAGCTTTCCGAATATTGAACTAATTTTAAGTCATTTCGCTAATAGTGGTATCTTGTTTGTTTAACACGATCCACGAAAGTCAGTCTTACGATTAAGGATCATGTAAATGTGACACGGGAAAATCATTAATCAACTACGCCTAAGGACCACGTAATTGCATTGCCATCCGATTTTACGGAAACAAAACCGTCAGTACACTAAAGTAGAATATAGTTTATAAAACTTTTGCTTCGATTCGGTCATGCACTTTTTTAGGCTTTCCAGCATGCCGATCGATTACTAGTATGCATTCAGTTGAAAATGATAATCGGACAAAAACCGATACTCTCCATCCCAGAAACTTTTGCAATCAATTTTCTGGATTGCGCGTTCTAACATGAATAAATGCGAGAGGCGGAAAAAGAGCTGCCGTGCTCAGTAGGGTGGAGCATTTACCATGTACGGAAATGTATGATGTCCATTATGTCAGGTAATGAATACTTATATGACACAAAAGAGAATCAATACTTTGGAAATTTAAATGTTCCATAACAATCAATAGTTTTTACTTTTCGTTTTCTTACGTAGACAGCAAAATTTTCAGTTATATCCACGAGGCGGTAGGAATCCCACATATTAAAGTTAGGAACAAGGCAAGATAAACCCGGAGTGAATATGCATGGCATCTCATCTTGTACAAGCATATAAGCCATAACATAACTATAAGCCATAACATTTAGTACGACAACTGTATTCATGTGGAGCCGAATACAATATGTACGCAGTAAAAAATTAAGACGAGCGGAAATTAAATTCTCCATCACGAACCTCGCAAGTAATGACTATCGTATAAACTAAATTGAATTTCTACGTAACTGGCACGTGGAGTTAGCAACAGTCCAATTTTCTCCTTCTAAAATATAAATCATGTTGCACACACCAACCTAAGCATAGATCCAAGAATCTTAGAGTTGTCTAGTTTTCGTACGAATCCACATTATTAAATTTTTTGGGGCTTGAAAGGTGTTGCTGCAACTACGTTCCTTTCTGAAAAATTTAGTTTTTTTATTTATCTAGCAATTGCATATTATCGTACACTAATAGTTGCGAATCAGCAAAATATAACATATCACTACTCACAATACCACACCAAAGAGCTCTTAATTCGCAACCGAAATCTACACAGGGCACCTAAAAATTTCCACTCGTTCCTCGCACCATTCTCTAAATGCATGATTCAAATAACTAATTAAGGAGTTGACAAAGCACCATTACATCTAACCCCATGGGTTTTATCGCGTATAGACGCAGTATTTATTAGAGTATGAACATCAATCATTAAAAGAAAGATAGCGCCGTTTGCAAAAATACGTCAGGTTAACCATTCCTATGCGCAATTCATTGCAAATGACCACCAAGTTATGCGAGTCCGGCCGTGGTACTGTGAGGTACATTTCTTTTTGTACCTTTCAGCCAAAACTAACGAAGTACGTGTTGTCCGTGATGTTGATGCGACAGAGAAAAAATATATAGGCCACCACTTATATTTTAGGATTCACGGTGCATTTGCATTGGTTGATACGCTACTGAGCGCACTTTTCTGGAAGCACTTTCGACATGCGTTAGCCGCCTACAGAAAGTTCCATATGGTATCGGCAATTGAAACAAGGTTGAGATACGATATTCTGGTTTCCATGGAATTACAGGACATCAAAGAGTGGATTTGAGGCCTTCACTATTTCCATCACATTTACTCGGCGCCACCGCCTGGACAGTGGGAACTGTTTCATTTTAAAGTTCTGGAATCACTTATCACTGACGTATCTATCTTTTGCCGTTTTTGCGACCCATGTAGATCTCCAAAGAGAGTCCCAATGCCCACCCAATCGGTTACCAGTCTGGAATCTATTCAGGCACTTGTGCAACAGGTGAACTCAAATTTGGATAACGTCATATGGAAGATACAGCATTTCGGTCCGAGGCATTTACGTGGTCGCTTTCGGACATTCCATGGGCCAATAAAATTGACGGATTACGACGCAAGTAAGATGGATCTATTTGTGAATTCAGAACATGTAAATGTGTTTCACGCATTGGCAGACCAACGACTACTCTTCTGCACGATGGGAAATTCGTCATATCAAGAAGTATGGAAATGCTCCCAAATATATGAGAACTCAGCAGGCTGCGGTTGCAGCGGTAACGAAGGAGATTCAGCGTTTTGGTATCCTATTATTGGGGTTATTGGTACAGGTTCCAACTTCCCCCAAATTTTACCATTCCACCGAAATAGCCTTGTGTTTGTTTCATGTGGAATACTGGATGGGAAGTTACCATTCTATGAGCTTTTGGGATCCTTTGATTTGTCTTGCCGAATTGTCATACCTGTCTTTGTCATCTTGGCGCTTTCAATTGGCGCCGCTGTACTGATGGTACTTGAAAGTGAGCATATTCAACATTTGGGTACGAGCAACTCATGGAAACTGTCTCACAGTATCCCTAGGCTTCTACTTGCCTCCTATAAAAATTTGGTTGAACAGGGCTTCTTTGAGGTCGGGGATGTGAAGTATCTTCAAAAAGGTTGGTGCTTCATCGTTGTTCTTGCATTTACAATCCTGCCCGCGATAGTTCTAAGCAATGCATATAAAGGAGACAACATCACCAAAATAGTTAGCCCCGTACCTCATTCACCATACAATTCTATTGAGCAGTTGGTGAACGATTCCTACGAAATTTACTCCCGGATTTCCATATACCCTAGAACCTTTGGATTTGTCACTCTAGGCCATATATGGGGAATGTTGGCACAAAACTGTGAGAATTGCTCATCGCCAACTGGCAGTCATTGTTTTGCACAAACAATGAACGGATGGAATGAGGCAAGCAAAATACTAGTAGTGACTCAGATCTTTGATTATCTCGGGAAATACAGTTGGGATTCAAATCGAAGGTACGTACTGTTCCTCGTTTAGTAAGGTATTTGCGTCAATAATATATTTTGACAACTAATTTTTGCATTGCAGAGCTGACTTGTCTTGTGATGGCATTCCGAATTTGAGTGAACCTGAACGATACCTGCTGACACATTCTAGAATGAGGCCACCAAATGATCATTTGGCCTCTGGATAC
This sequence comes from Sinella curviseta, assembly GCA_004115045.4. Classification (NCBI taxonomy): domain Eukaryota; kingdom Metazoa; phylum Arthropoda; class Collembola; order Entomobryomorpha; family Entomobryidae; genus Sinella; species Sinella curviseta. The sequence goes on along the minus strand of CM023200.3, from coordinate 6,604,613 downwards.
GCAGATGATAACAGAGAATTATATGAATGCTCTCGACAATCGAAGAAGATGGCCTTTGTGATTCCCCACGAGGCAGCTATTAATTTGAAGGCGATCTACAACTTTCTATACTCAAAATTTCATGGTGACTTGTCATTTGGAGAAATGTCACTGGCAAGCAAAATGATGGGATTCGAATTAAGGGGAGCTGTGCCGCTCAAAGTGATTGCAAGATTCAAGGGTTTGTATACCTCAGGTATAATTGATTACTATGAACATTTTTACCGAAACATATTGGAGCAATCCGGAATGCTACAAGATTTTCCGGCTCCTCGAACATTTCATCCTTCCAGTTTAACTGGAAGTATCAAAATCATCTTTGTGATTTTCCCCGGCGGGTTTACAATGGCAATAATATGTATGCTAGTTGAGTTGGCTACTCATAACTATTTGGCGATTATGGCAGCTGTCGTCCGGGAATGGGGAGCGGTAATAAATGCATTACGAGCAATTTTTCTGTTTCTGCAGTCAATGCTGAAATATTGTAAAATGATCATTGGCTCAGCGATGTGCTGTAGCCGGAATCCCTGCAAGCCACAATGTGGATCATGGTAAAATGTAGTTTAATTGTGTTAACCATCTAGTGAGATCGAATAAATAGCTGAGCTCACGAGTAATTGGTATTGCATTGTTTATATTGCCTATATCATAATCGAATAGAGTGGATTGCGAATAATTTTTAACTGTTGTGAGATGTGTTTAGACGATTTTCTTTCATGAATGCTTAAAAAGCTCGCAAATGAAACCCAAAGCACGTTTTAATTTGTTCTCATTCTTCTATTAAGACTATATCGAATATTATGTAATACCTCTGAATAACTCTATGAAATGTAAAATAAAGATGCATTCTTTATTAGTCGAATATTTGTTCCTAAATTTTCAATCCCATTTTTGAGTGTACTCCTTTGGGTCAGAGTTTACACATCGCTTTTCTAATCATTTATCTGGAAATCTTTGATAAGTTGCATAAAAAAATGCCAATTGAACAGGGGTCACCATTAGTGTTAATTAGTTGCTCGTAAGCCTGCATTTTCATGGTATTCGTATCCATTGGTTTTGGAAAAGTTTGAGCAGAGTCTGCAACCTGACTTTGATATCAAATGATTTATCATGGTAATATAAGTCAACGGATAAGAACTTGGACAACTGAGGTCGCCCCCTGTGCTATCGTAATACTGCAAAAATTAACCACCTGTTGTGCATTGTTGGATGTTGTTCATAATTGGTCGATGACAATTGTTGTAACGGTTCAGCAGAATTCATCGAGTGTCAGATTGAAGAAGCAGTGAAGTGGACCCCGATTCCGACTTTGGCTCCGAGGAAGGCAAAACTCACATCCGCATTTATAATTAAAAAAGCTGCTTGGTTAATATAAAGTTGGAAGAATATTTTGCTACCTGACATAAGCTTTGTCTAATATCATTATCTTAACACGTCATGTGCTACCTATGTCTGTATTTTCGTTGCTTAGAAATGCCTGGCACTGGAACAATGTTGAATAATTTATGCATCTACCGCACGTGTGATCAACCTAATAGAGTGCTCGGAAACATTTTCTAGTCCACTACAAAGTCTGGATATTTTGCGCCTAGTTCAGCATCGTCATATTTAAAGTATGCAATGTGCTTCTTCAAGATAATTGGTATATACAATGTTAACACATAACAGTAATAGTATCCTGACAATAAAATATTTTTTTAACCTGCAAACTTCCCTACCGTTCCAAACTTCGTAAATCTCGTAGATTTAAGTTTTATGTTGCGTCCGGGTACTGTGAAGAACAGAGCACATATTAATACGTGCATCATTTCTGTCCGGTAAAATGCAGTTAAATACAAAGCCAATCCTTGTCGGTATTAGAATGTTTGTATAACCTAATAACGTGGTAGTTGTCTGGTAAGTATATGAATAATAGATGTGCATCCTGCGCGTGCCAGGTTAATCAAACATAGTGAATTGCTTAGCGTCTCCTACATTTCTTGTTTGACCACCGGTTCAGTCCACTTCATTTTTATGTTCGTGTGCACTAGCTTCATGCGATATGTAGAGAATGTAGGAAAATTAGTGTTTACAATAATAAGCATCATTCTGACAATAGACATCAAACCTGATATATCAAAGCGCCCGGAAATTGTTGAAAACTTATTTACAGCTCGTAGACATGATGGACTACAGTACCCCAATCGGCACCTTTTACAAAATGGCGTACTACACGGGTTGCCTACCATATCTCATCCACAGGTCCAGCAATGGAAAGTATTTGGTCAGCAAAAGCTGGTTTCAAAGAGTAAGTGTAATCCATGTATCTCCCAATCCATTAAAATGTTGCTCTAAAAAAATTGTCCTCAATGAGTTTTACGAATCACACTATTTCAGCTTTTTTACTCATTGGTGATAGCGACCCGTTTCTATATAATGATTGGGCAGTTATATGTACCTGCAAAATTGGCTTATAATAAGAGATTTGAAACCCCATTTGATCCTAGCCTCTACTACAAAACGCTCAGGTCGACCATACGAGTATGTTCGGACGTATTCTCCGTCACAACTCTATACTGGCATCCGCAGCGGCATATCAACTTTTTGAAAGCAATCGCAGCCGTCCACAGAAAGTTGGATTCCGATCGACCTGGCAGAATACATACATTGGTTAGGATTAACCTATAAACTACAAACAGAAGAGCCCACAACTCTTATGGGGCATTGGTCTTTAAAACTGTTTCCTTACTCTCAATTTCAGCTATGCTCTCAAAAGTCGGCGATATTTGTATGTTGTATATACATTTCGGCAATGGCAGTTATCCCCATCTCTCTAGGCACATGTTTCGGTGATTCAGCTTACGTCTACAAGTTGTTGGCCGAAATTTTCTCTGGTTTCAATACGATTCCCAGAAAAATCCAGCGCCCGACTGGTTCCTAGAAATGCATCTTGTCTGGAGGATCTGCATCTGGGTGACATTTGTGGTTGCTAACTTGATGTCAGTTTGCTATTTAAGCATTGTCTTCACGTTTTTTGTTTATTTCCGTTTGGGGTCCCTTTTTTCTTCTAGCATTAGTCTTACAAACAACGACATTGACCTTTCAGCCGGTTTCTACAGAATGCTTTGTAGATTAATGTGTAAATACGATCGGCTGTTTGGATGGTCAGTGGTCCTCATGATTTTGTTTGACGCACTCAATATTTCCATTTATTTTATTTTGCCGCTTGACTCGTTTGAATCTACAGTTCCAGTTAAAATCCACCTTGGATCCTATTTGGGTGCGATAGTTCTGAAGTACATGTTTGCATCGCTTTTCACTCAAAGGGTGAGAAGAAGACTGGGCAAGTATCATGTGTATCCCATTCATATTAACTTTGAAGTTTATACGGTTTCCTTGCAGATGATGCACATCCGCCTAATTGTGAAGGACAAAGTATTGATGGACCCAAACCGACAAAATGCCCTTGTTCTGGTTAATCATTGGACTAATAATAGGACGTGTAGCATTCGCGCTTGTACATTCCCCATCAACGTTTACTCCATGTGTTTGGTTCGTATTAAATATTCTGTCCAAATTATATAATATATTTTATTCCAAAATGTTTGTAAAAAGTGCATGATGTTATTAGAACATTGAATGTTTATCTCCATCTTCAGTTGATATTACACACACAGACTGTGTTTCTTTTATCCGCAACACCTGCCTGCCAATAGCCGGTAAACAGACGTATCAAATGGTCAGACCTTTTAGCGGTCACCATATTTTGAACATTGGAATCACTTGGAATACATCCATTACGCATGAAAAAAACCAAATTGTACCGCAAAATTTGAATCTACAATTCACGTTAATGTTTGAATAAACTTCTTTATTGTTTATGGAGTATATTCCCCCATTGCATTTGCATATCACGAATAACCGGCATTGAGACTTCCACAGTTTAATTACGTTATTGGAAGAACTCTGAATAATTTACGCATCCATATCACAAGTACTATCAATATAATGTATAACAATTTAGGTTTTAATCGATTTTCCAACCGACAAGGAAGTTTGGATAATTTACGATACTGCAAGAAGCAGCTAATCATGATCCATGATTTGCAAACTGAGTTGAACAATTTTATAATATAAACTCTTAGCTCAATTGTTCTTCATAATGCTATCACGCAAAAAACATGGAAGTAATCATTCGCAAAGGTTAGATGGGTATGTACATATAACATATACATGATTCATAACAAATTTGCAATTTATTTCATCGCCGCAACATATCATCAAATAGAAATATATCAGGAACAGCAGACAATGATCATATCAACCAACGCAACCTATATGTAACTCGACAATTCCAACAGCAATTTCTAATTATTATAGGATCTCACAGTAATTTGCTGGACATTTTGCTCATAATTTGTGAATTGTTATGGAAGGATTAGTTTTAGCTTTGATGTTTAGTATTTACGATGTAATAGCATTCCCACATATCTAAGTAAAGTGTTTTGCAAAAAAACCTAGATATTTGTTTCCATCCAGGCCATATGTGTACATATAATTGCACGGCATTAGTGACTGATACATGAAAGATGGAGGATTTTGTCTTAAGGGACGGCAGTAAGGTAATATATTTTTCTGGTTCAACATTAAACTTAATCAAACAATTTAAAGATTTCGTTTACATTTTTAATGTAATATTTAGATATCAATGAGATATTGGGCGTGATGCAATCCTGCTCTACATTTTCGGAAGTTCGTGCAAGATGGAGCATTGTTGCCGTTAACTTGGACATACCAAACGAAGACCAACAGCAAATGGCCGCTACAGTGACTGCTAACAATCCGTTCCAAGTGATGCAACAAGTGTTGTACAAGTTCAAAAGAAATAAAGGAAAAAGGCAACATTTGGCGTATTGATTGCAGCGCTAGAAAGTGCGAGACTGAATGAAATGTCCGAGGAACTACAAAATCACACATTTCAGTCCTCCGTTCGCAATCAGAATGCAATGAGCTCAGCTTCTGTTACATTTCATCAAGCCAGTAATCCAATGCTAATGCATGGGCCGAGCCGCCATGACAACACATATGAAGCGGTTTGTATCGTTGATAAGGTTTGTATCGTACCATCATAACAAAGGAACCAATACTACCACGCACGAGGGTACATTTAGAACCAGAGTGGCCTTGTTCAAAGTTTTCAGCAGTGAACAAATGTTTTTAGGTCGGGCAGAAAACGAGGTGAACATTTTTTCGCGTCTAGACTGGCACGATAATATCATTCGCAGTTATATTGCCAAGTATGTAACTCGACAGAATCAACTGCGCTTTGTTATTATTCTGGACAACCATATTAATTTGCTAGACTATTCCGATCTAAAAGACAATTGCACCCGGTCCAGTTCCAGAATCTGGACGGAACAAATTTTGAGTGGAGTCAAATGTTTACACGAACGTCGCATCCTACATTGAATCTTAAACCAAAAAATATTTTCGTCAATTGGTGCTCTGACCCGCCAGTTCATTTGGAAATACAGGAAAGAATTACAAGGCTAAAAATTGGCGAGTTAGGCCTGGCCAAGCAGCTGGGTAGAGGGACGATGCAAGTCAAGATGAAAATTGGTGCAATAATGGGATCGGAAAGCTCTGAGACTCCGCAAGTGTTGCGACTCTGCACCGGTAAAGATGAAGACAAACTAGATACATGGTCTTGTCGTTTGTTGTGTTGTATTTTTGTGTGATAGAAAAAAATATGAGCCATGGTTTTTAAAGTAACTATAAGGTTAAGTGAGGTTGGCATTTTTATTTTTGTTTTTTTTTCAGAGTTACAAAACATATGTTTACTTATTTCGTCCGGTGGCTTGCACGTATTTGGAGATAATTTTAATACTCGAAGAACTGCTGCAATGACCGGAAATTTCGAACACATGTCAGAGGAGATAGTACAGAGCCGCGAAAAGTTGCAAAACATGTTGGCAGTAGCGCCAGGGACGAGACCACTAGTTACCTTTTTAAATAATTTAACGGCCTCCTTGTTTCCGCGAATGCCCTGAATTTTTATAGTATTCTTTGCTTGAAAATTAAAAACACGGTACAAATTGTTGTTTGCATACTTTGCACTACGTCCACTAAAATATCCAGGATTTCATTTTTTTGACATGACAAGGTTCATTCCAGGCATATGCAAGTTGACCGAAAACACATTTCAGGTCATAAGAGCGTGAACAGTTCATCCTCAGATGTGTGTTGTTTTTCAACTGGGTACACCATAAATTTTGAATCTTTATACAAATCCAGTTTCTAAAATCGTCAGCGAGTCAATGTGCTGGGCTCATACTGAAAACTGGGTTTTCAAGTTTGATTGTGAGAGCAATCATATTAACACACGTAACTCGGTAATAAAATTCAATGAATATATTTATGTTTTGGAAGTGCCAATGTCTTTTTGACGGTGACTACTTTTGCAACATATGAAACGACTGGATATATAGCAGCAACTGTGATGTAAGCACGCAGAGGAAAATGGGACATTTTGAGTCTGGGACGGTTTGAGTTAGGCGTGGGTAGTCTGGGGGCATGTTGAAATTGAGTTGAGACCGATTTATTTACGCTGCATGATGAATATATCATATCGACATATATGAGAAAACTTTAGAAATGAGTTTGGAGAGTGCATCTTTTGTTTCACATTCAACATACTATATGATTTCTGTGCTTTGGTTGGAATAAAGGCTTAGCATATAACCGGATAGACTGGCTGAGTTATGAAAACTTCAAGCAAACTTATTTGATGAACATCTGGAATGCTCACTATAAAAAATGATAAAACATCCGTGACCGTCAATCTGGAAAGCATGCATGATTGACAGCACTCAATAACACCAGCTGGTCAATCAGTTTATCAATTCGTGGAATGGCATAAGAAATCCGTATCGCCAACTGTGCTAATAATAACGCACGGGCAGCTGTTGTGTGGCCATTGAATAGTGAATCATTAAATTAATCTGCAACTGAGTGGAAATGGAATTTCATATCCAGAATGCATGCCAAGACAATCAATTCAAACGTTTAATGTATGTGCTACAAATGATTTAGGTAAAGCTAAATATAGGCATCCTAACGATCTTGTGTCCAAGACAGGAAACATGTTTAAACAATTGGCTGCGTAAATTCGTAGCAAAATAAACAGTTTCTAAATGTCTAAGAACGTAGCTGAGGAAGGGTTAAATGTTACTAATTGCTTTGGCGGATTGCTAATTCATTAACATTAAGTACAGACTGGATATTGTATTTGACCTCTGGCGCCTCAGTTGCCACGATTTGACCCCAACTGCTTTGACAAAAGTTGATTAGTGTTGACTTGACTGTCGATTGGCATAAAATGTTATTTGCACACAAGTGACCTTTGACCGCAGTGACCTTTGACCCCAGACCCCCTGGCGTCATGACTGGTTTGGGCCAGAATCAATAGGATTGTTACTCGTAGCCCAATGAATATTTTTGCCAAATTTGATTGAAATCGGTTACGGCATGTTGAAGTTATCAACTGTACATAATTTGATCTTGTTTGACCTCTAGCCCCTCAAGGGTCACAATTTGACCACAACTGCTTTGACAAATGTTGTTCAGTGTGAACTTCTCTGTCGACTGTCATAAAGATGTCTTTGACCATATATATGCCCGGTGACCTTTGACCACTGACCCCCCTGGGGACTTGACCGATTTGGTCCAAAATCAATAGGCTTCTTACTTGTGACACAAGGAACCTTTGTGCCAAATTTAGTCCAAATCGGACAATACGTTCGAAAGTTATCGTCTGTACGGAAGGACAGAAGGACAGACGGGATGTGTCGGATGGTTAACGTTTTGATCGGTATGACGAAACGTGATACGAATGAAGCGAAACATTCCGCCAACCAAATGCATTCAATCAAGGGACCGCGAATTGAGCAATAATCTCGGGGTAGTCCGACCACGTCACGACAAAGTGTAGACTGGTACAAATTAATTACCGTTTTGGGATCTGTCGGATGGTTAACGTTTTGATCGGTATGACGAAACGTCATACGAAAGATGCGGAACATTCAGCCAACCAATTGTCTTTAATCAAAAGACCAAGAATTGGAGCAATAACCTCGGAGTAGTCCCACCACGTCCAAGCAAATTGGAGACTGGTACAAATTAATGACCGTCTGAAGATATGTCGGATGGTTAACGATTTGGTCTATAAAACGAAACGTTATACGAAAGAAGCGAAACATTCCGCCAACCAATTGCATTCAATCAAGGGACCGCGAATTGGAGCAATAATCACGGAGTAGTCCGACCACGTCCAGGCAAATTGTAGACTGGTACAAATTAATTACCGTTTTGGGATCTGTCGGATGGTTAACGTTTTGATCGTTATGACGAAACGTCATACGAAAGATGCGGAACATTCAGCCAACCAATTGTCTTTAATCAAAGGACCAGGAATTGGAGCAATAACCTCGGAGTAGTGCGACCACGCACACTGGAATGTATTTAATTGTACCAGTACTTGAAAGACGATGGTTCAATAAAAATAAAGCCTTAAAAAGTCGAGCACACTGGAATGTGTTTAAAAGTATCAGTACTTGGAAGACGATGGTTAAATAAAAATAAAGCCTTAAAAATTCGATCACACTGGTGTGTGTTTTAAAGTATCAATACTTGAAAGACGATTGTGTCTTTAAAAGTATCAATACGTGAATTTAAATGGTTCAATAAAAATAAAGATTTAAAAAGTCGAGCACACTGGAGAGTGTTTAAAAGTATCTATATTTGAACTCATATGATTCCATAAAAATAAAGCCTCAAATAGTTGAGCACACTTGAGTGTGCATTAAAGTATCAATATTTGAAAGACGATTGTTCAATAAAAATAAAACCGTAAAAAGTCGAGCACACTCCAGTGTGTTTTAAAGTATCAATACTTGAAAGACGATGGTTCAATAAAAATAAAGCCTTAAAAATTCGAGCACGCTGGAATGTGTTTAATTGTATCAATACGATGGTTCAATATAAATAAAGTCGATCACACTGGAGTGTGTTTTAAAGTATCAATACTTGAAAGACGATTGTGTCTTTAAAAGTATCAATACGTGAATTTAAATGGTTCAATAAAAATAAAGATTTAAAAAGTCGAGCACACTGGAGAGTGTTTAAAAGTATCTATATTTGAACTCATATGATTCCATAAAAATAAAGCCTCAAATAGATGTGTTTAATTGTATCAATACGATGGTTCAATATAAATAAAGTCGATCACACTGGAGTGTGTTTTAAAGTATCAATACTTGAAAGACGATTGTGTCTTTAAAAGTATCAATACGTGAATTTAAATGGTTCAATAAAAATTAAGCCTTAAAAATTCGAGCACACAGGAGTGTGTATTAAACTATCAATACTTGAAAGAAGATGGTTCAATAAAAATAAAGCCTTAAAAAGTCGAGCACACTGGTGTGTGTTTTAAAGTATCAATATTTGAAAGACGATGGTTCAATAAAAAAATAGCCTTAAAAAGTCGAGCACACTGGAATGTGTTTAATTGTATCAATACTTGAAAGACGATGGTTCAATAAAAATAAAGCCTCAAAAATTCGAGCACACTGGAGAGTGTTTAAAAGTATCTATATTTGAACTCATATGATTCCATAAAAATAAAGCCTCAAATAGTTGGGCACACTTGAGTGTGCATTAAAGTATCAATACTTGAAAGACGATAGTTCAATAAAAATAAAGCCTTAAAAATTCGAGCACGCTGGAATGTGTTTAATTGTATCAATACTTGAAAAAACGATGGTTCAATATAAATAAAGTCGATCACACAGGAGTGTGTTTTAAAGTATCAATACTTGAAAGACGATTGTGTGTTTAAAAGTATCAATACGTGAATTTAAATGGTTCAATAAAAATAAAGCCTTAAAAATTCGAGCACACTGGAATGTGTTTAATTGTATCAATACTTGAAAGACGATGCTTCAATAAAACTAAAGCCTCAAAAAGTCGAGCACATTGGAGTGTGCATTAAAGTATCAATATTTGAAAGACGATGGATCATTAAAAATAAAGTCTTAAAAAGTCGAGCACACTCCAGTGTGTTTTAAAGTATCAATACTTGAAAGACGATGGTTCAATAAAAATAAAGCCTTAAAAAGTCGAGCACACTCCAGTGTGTTTTAAAGTATCAATACTTGAATGACGATGGTTCAATAAAAATAAAGCCTTAAAAAGTTTAACACACTGGAACGTGCACACCGTTCCGGGACGGTGCAAAATATTTCCAACTTGAACGATCCCATTACAAGAGCTGTGTAATTAGGTAACACACCGTTCCGGGACGGTGCAAAATATTTCCAACTTGAACGATCCCATTACGAGAGCTGTGTAATTAGGTAACGCACCGTTCCGGGACGGTGCAAAATATTTCCAACTTAAACGATCCCATTACCAGAGCTGTGTAATTAGGTAACACACCGTTCCGGGACGGTGCAAAATATTTCCAACTTGAACGATCCCATTACGAGAGCTGTGTAATTAGGTAACACACCGTTCCGGGACGGTGCAAAATATTTCCAACTTGAACCATCCCATTACGAGAGCTGTGTAATTAGGTAACACACCGTTCCGGGACGGTGCAAAATATTTCCACCTTCTACCATCCCATTACGAGAGCTGTGTAATTAGGTAACACACCGTTCCGGGACGGTGCAAAATATTTCCAACTTGAACGATCCCATTACGAGAGCTGTGTAATTAGGTAACAAACCTTTCAGGGACGGTGCAAAATATTTCCAACTTAAACCATCCCATTACGAGCGCTGTGTAATTAGGTAACAAACCGTTCCGGGACGGTGCAAAATATTTCCAACTTGAACGATCCCATTACGAGAGCTGTGTAATTAGGTAACACACCGTTCCGGGACGGTGCAAAATATTTCCAACTTGAACCATCCCATTACGAGAGCTGTGTAATTAGGTAACACACCGTTCCGGGACGGTGCAAAATATTTCCAACTTGAACGATCGCATTACGAGAGCTGTGTAATTAGGTAACACACCGTTCCGGGACGGTGCAAAATATTTCCAACTTGAACGATCGCATTACGAGAGCTGTGTAATTAGGTAACACACCGTTCCGGGACGGTGCAAAATACTTCTAACTTGAACGATCGCATTACGAGAGCTGTGTAATTAGGTGATACACTGTTCCGGGACGGTGCAACATATTTCCAACTTGAACGATCCCATTACGAGAGCTGTGTAATTAGGTAACACACCGTTCCGGGACGGTGCAAAATATTTCCAACTTGAACCATCCCATTACGAGAGCTGTGTAATTAGGTAACACACCGTTCCGGGACGGTGCAAAATATTTCCAACTTGAACCATCCCATTACGAGAGCTGTGTAATTAGGTAACACACCGTTCCGGGACGGTGCAAAATATTTCCAACTTGAACGATCCCATTACGAGAGCTGTGTAATTAGGTAACACACCGTTCCGGGACGGTGCAAAATATTTCCAACTTGAACGATCCCATTACGAGAGCTGTGTAATTAGGTAACACACCGTTCCGGGACGGTGCAAAATATTTCCAACTTGAACCATCCCATTACGAGAGCTGTGTAATTAGGTAACACACCGTTCCGGGACGGTGCAAAATATTTCCAACTTGAACCATCCCATTACGAGAGCTGTGTAATTAGGTAACACACCGTTCCGGGACGGTGCAAAATATTTCCAACTTGAACGATCCCATTACGAGAGCTGTGTAATTAGGTAACACACCTTTCCGGGACGGTGCAAAATATTTCCAACTTGAACCATCCCATTACGAGCGCTGTGTAATTAGGTAACACACCGTTCCGGGACGGTGCAAAATATTTCCAACTTGAACCATCCCATTACGAGCGCTGTGTAATTAGGTAAAACACCGTTCCGGGACGGTGCAAAATATTTCCAACTTGAACCATCCCATTACGAGAGCTGTGTAATTAGGTAAAACACGGTTCCGGGACGGTGCAAAATATTTCCAACTTGAACGATCCCATTACGAGAGCTGTGTAATTAGGTAACACACCGTTCCGGGACGGTGCAAAATATTTCCAACTTGAACCATCCCATTACGAGAGCTGTGTAATTAGGTAACACACCGTTCCGGGACGGTGCAAAATATTTCCAACTTGAACGATCCCATTACGAGAGCTGTGTAATTAGGTAACACACCGTTCCGGGACGGTGCAAAATATTTCCAACTTGAACCATCCCATTACGAGAGCTGTGTAATTAGGTAACACACCGTTCCGGGACGGTGCAAAATATTTCCAACTTGAACCATCCCATTACGAGAGCTGTGTAATTAGGTAACACACCGTTCCGGGACGGTGCAAAATATTTCCAACTTGAACCATCCCATTACGAGAGCTGTGTAATTAGGTAACACACCGTTCCGGGACGGTGCAAAATATTTCCAACTTGAACCATCCCATTACGAGAGCTGTGTAATTAGGTAACACACCGTTCCGGGACGGTGCAAAATATTTCCAACTTGAACGATCCCATTACGAGAGCTGTGTAATTAGGTAACACACCGTTCCGGGACGGTGCAAAATATTTCCAACTTGAACCATCCCATTACGAGAGCTGTGTAATTAGGTAACACACCGTTCCGGGACGGTGCAAAATATTTCCAACTTGAACCATCCCATTACGAGAGCTGTGTAATTAGGTAACACACCGTTCCGGGACGGTGCAAAATATTTCCAACTTGAACGATCCCATTACGAGAGCTGTGTAATTAGGTAACACACCGTTCCGGGACGGTGCAAAATATTTCCAACTTGAACCATCCCATTACGAGAGCTGTGTAATTAGGTAACACACCGTTCCGGGACGGTGCAAAATATTTCCAACTTGAACCATCCCATTACGAGAGCTGTGTAATTAGGTAACACACCGTTCCGGGACGGTGCAAAATATTTCCAACTTGAACCATCCCATTACGAGAGCTGTGTAATTAGGTAACACACCGTTCCGGGACGGTGCAAAATATTTCCAACTTGAACCATCCCATTACGAGAGCTGTGTAATTAGGTAACACACCGTTCCGGGACGGTGCAAAATATTTCCAACTTGAACCATCCCATTACGAGAGCTGTGTAATTAGGTAACACACCGTTCCGGGACGGTGCAAAATATTTCCAACTTGAACCATCCCATTACGAGAGCTGTGTAATTAGGTAACACACCGTTCCGGGACGGTGCAAAATATTTCCAACTTGAACCATCCCATTACGAGAGCTGTGTAATTAGGTAACACACCGTTCCGGGACGGTGCAAAATATTTCCAACTTGAACCATCCCATTACGAGAGCTGTGTAATTAGGTAACACACCGTTCCGGGACGGTGCAAAATATTTCCAACTTGAACCATCCCATTACGAGAGCTGTGTAATTAGGTAACACACCGTTCCGGGACGGTGCAAAATATTTCCAACTTGAACCATCCCATTACGAGAGCTGTGTAATTAGGTAACACACCGTTCCGGGACGGTGCAAAATATTTCCAACTTGAACCATCCCATTACGAGAGCTGTGTAATTAGGTAACACACCGTTCCGGGACGGTGCAAAATATTTCCAACTTGAACCATCCCATTACGAGAGCTGTGTAATTAGGTAACACACCGTTCCGGGACGGTGCAAAATATTTCCAACTTGAACCATCCCATTACGAGAGCTGTGTAATTAGGTAACACACCGTTCCGGGACGGTGCAAAATATTTCCAACTTGAACCATCCCATTACGAGAGCTGTGTAATTAGGTAACACACCGTTCCGGGACGGTGCAAAATATTTCCAACTTGAACCATCCCATTACGAGAGCTGTGTAATTAGGTAACACACCGTTCCGGGACGGTGCAAAATATTTCCAACTTGAACCATCCCATTACGAGAGCTGTGTAATTAGGTAACACACCGTTCCGGGACGGTGCAAAATATTTCCAACTTGAACCATCCCATTACGAGAGCTGTGTAATTAGGTAACACACCGTTCCGGGACGGTGCAAAATATTTCCAACTTGAACCATCCCATTACGAGAGCTGTGTAATTAGGTAACACACCGTTCCGGGACGGTGCAAAATATTTCCAACTTGAACCATCCCATTACGAGAGCTGTGTAATTAGGTAACACACCGTTCCGGGACGGTGCAAAATATTTCCAACTTGAACCATCCCATTACGAGAGCTGTGTAATTAGGTAACACACCGTTCCGGGACGGTGCAAAATATTTCCAACTTGAACCATCCCATTACGAGAGCTGTGTAATTAGGTAACACACCGTTCCGGGACGGTGCAAAATATTTCCAACTTGAACCATCCCATTACGAGAGCTGTGTAATTAGGTAACACACCGTTCCGGGACGGTGCAAAATATTTCCAACTTGAACCATCCCATTACGAGAGCTGTGTAATTAGGTAACACACCGTTCCGGGACGGTGCAAAATATTTCCAACTTGAACCATCCCATTACGAGAGCTGTGTAATTAGGTAACACACCGTTCCGGGACGGTGCAAAAATTTCCAACTTGAACCATCCCATTACGAGAGCTGTGTAATTAGGTAACACACCGTTCCGGGACGGTGCAAAATATTTCCAACTTGAACCATCCCATTACGAGAGCTGTGTAATTAGGTAACACACCGTTCCGGGACGGTGCAAAATATTTCCAACTTGAACCATCCCATTACGAGAGCTGTGTAATTAGGTAACACACCGTTCCGGGACGGTGCAAAATATTTCCAACTTGAACCATCCCATTACGAGAGCTGTGTAATTAGGTAACACACCGTTCCGGGACGGTGCAAAATATTTCCAACTTGAACCATCCCATTACGAGAGCTGTGTAATTAGGTAACACACCGTTCCGGGACGGTGCAAAATATTTCCAACTTGAACCATCCCATTACGAGAGCTGTGTAATTAGGTAACACACCGTTCCGGGACGGTGCAAAATATTTCCAACTTGAACCATCCCATTACGAGAGCTGTGTAATTAGGTAACACACCGTTCCGGGACGGTGCAAAATATTTCCAACTTGAACCATCCCATTACGAGAGCTGTGTAATTAGGTAACACACCGTTCCGGGACGGTGCAAAATATTTCCAACTTGAACCATCCCATTACGAGAGCTGTGTAATTAGGTAACACACCGTTCCGGGACGGTGCAAAATATTTCCAACTTGAACCATCCCATTACGAGAGCTGTGTAATTAGGTAACACACCGTTCCGGGACGGTGCAAAATATTTCCAACTTGAACCATCCCATTACGAGAGCTGTGTAATTAGGTAACACACCGTTCCGGGACGGTGCAAAATATTTCCAACTTGAACCATCCCATTACGAGAGCTGTGTAATTAGGTAACACACCGTTCCGGGACGGTGCAAAATATTTCCAACTTGAACCATCCCATTACGAGAGCTGTGTAATTAGGTAACACACCGTTCCGGGACGGTGCAAAATATTTCCAACTTGAACCATCCCATTACGAGAGCTGTGTAATTAGGTAACACACCGTTCCGGGACGGTGCAAAATATTTCCAACTTGAACCATCCCATTACGAGAGCTGTGTAATTAGGTAACACACCGTTCCGGGACGGTGCAAAATATTTCCAACTTGAACCATCCCATTACGAGAGCTGTGTAATTAGGTAACACACCGTTCCGGGACGGTGCAAAATATTTCCAACTTGAACCATCCCATTACGAGAGCTGTGTAATTAGGTAACACACCGTTCCGGGACGGTGCAAAATATTTCCAACTTGAACCATCCCATTACGAGAGCTGTGTAATTAGGTAACACACCGTTCCGGGACGGTGCAAAATATTTCCAACTTGAACCATCCCATTACGAGAGCTGTGTAATTAGGTAACACACCGTTCCGGGACGGTGCAAAATATTTCCAACTTGAACCATCCCATTACGAGAGCTGTGTAATTAGGTAACACACCGTTCCGGGACGGTGCAAAATATTTCCAACTTGAACCATCCCATTACGAGAGCTGTGTAATTAGGTAACACACCGTTCCGGGACGGTGCAAAATATTTCCAACTTGAACCATCCCATTACGAGAGCTGTGTAATTAGGTAACACACCGTTCCGGGACGGTGCAAAATATTTCCAACTTGAACCATCCCATTACGAGAGCTGTGTAATTAGGTAACACACCGTTCCGGGACGGTGCAAAATATTTCCAACTTGAACCATCCCATTACGAGAGCTGTGTAATTAGGTAACACACCGTTCCGGGACGGTGCAAAATATTTCCAACTTGAACCATCCCATTACGAGAGCTGTGTAATTAGGTAACACACCGTTCCGGGACGGTGCAAAATATTTCCAACTTGAACCATCCCATTACGAGAGCTGTGTAATTAGGTAACACACCGTTCCGGGACGGTGCAAAATATTTCCAACTTGAACCATCCCATTACGAGAGCTGTGTAATTAGGTAACACACCGTTCCGGGACGGTGCAAAATATTTCCAACTTGAACCATCCCATTACGAGAGCTGTGTAATTAGGTAACACACCGTTCCGGGACGGTGCAAAATATTTCCAACTTGAACCATCCCATTACGAGAGCTGTGTAATTAGGTAACACACCGTTCCGGGACGGTGCAAAATATTTCCAACTTGAACCATCCCATTACGAGAGCTGTGTAATTAGGTAACACACCGTTCCGGGACGGTGCAAAATATTTCCAACTTGAACCATCCCATTACGAGAGCTGTGTAATTAGGTAACACACCGTTCCGGGACGGTGCAAAATATTTCCAACTTGAACCATCCCATTACGAGAGCTGTGTAATTAGGTAACACACCGTTCCGGGACGGTGCAAAATATTTCCAACTTGAACCATCCCATTACGAGAGCTGTGTAATTAGGTAACACACCGTTCCGGGACGGTGCAAAATATTTCCAACTTGAACCATCCCATTACGAGAGCTGTGTAATTAGGTAACACACCGTTCCGGGACGGTGCAAAATATTTCCAACTTGAACCATCCCATTACGAGAGCTGTGTAATTAGGTAACACACCGTTCCGGGACGGTGCAAAATATTTCCAACTTGAACCATCCCATTACGAGAGCTGTGTAATTAGGTAACACACCGTTCCGGGACGGTGCAAAATATTTCCAACTTGAACCATCCCATTACGAGAGCTGTGTAATTAGGTAACACACCGTTCCGGGACGGTGCAAAATATTTCCAACTTGAACCATCCCATTACGAGAGCTGTGTAATTAGGTAACACACCGTTCCGGGACGGTGCAAAATATTTCCAACTTGAACCATCCCATTACGAGAGCTGTGTAATTAGGTAACACACCGTTCCGGGACGGTGCAAAATATTTCCAACTTGAACCATCCCATTACGAGAGCTGTGTAATTAGGTAACACACCGTTCCGGGACGGTGCAAAATATTTCCAACTTGAACCATCCCATTACGAGAGCTGTGTAATTAGGTAACACACCGTTCCGGGACGGTGCAAAATATTTCCAACTGAACCATCCCATTACGAGAGCTGTGTAATTAGGTAACACACCGTTCCGGGACGGTGCAAAATATTTCCAACTTGAACCATCCCATTACGAGAGCTGTGTAATTAGGTAACACACCGTTCCGGGACGGTGCAAAATATTTCCAACTTGAACCATCCCATTACGAGAGCTGTGTAATTAGGTAACACACCGTTCCGGGACGGTGCAAAATATTTCCAACTTGAACCATCCCATTACGAGAGCTGTGTAATTAGGTAACACACCGTTCCGGGACGGTGCAAAATATTTCCAACTTGAACCATCCCATTACGAGAGCTGTGTAATTAGGTAACACACCGTTCCGGGACGGTGCAAAATATTTCCAACTTGAACCATCCCATTACGAGAGCTGTGTAATTAGGTAACACACCGTTCCGGGACGGTGCAAAATATTTCCAACTTGAACCATCCCATTACGAGAGCTGTGTAATTAGGTAACACACCGTTCCGGGACGGTGCAAAATATTTCCAACTTGAACCATCCCATTACGAGAGCTGTGTAATTAGGTAACACACCGTTCCGGGACGGTGCAAAATATTTCCAACTTGAACCATCCCATTACGAGAGCTGTGTAATTAGGTAACACACCGTTCCGGGACGGTGCAAAATATTTCCAACTTGAACCATCCCATTACGAGAGCTGTGTAATTAGGTAACACACCGTTCCGGGACGGTGCAAAATATTTCCAACTTGAACCATCCCATTACGAGAGCTGTGTAATTAGGTAACACACCGTTCCGGGACGGTGCAAAATATTTCCAACTTGAACCATCCCATTACGAGAGCTGTGTAATTAGGTAACACACCGTTCCGGGACGGTGCAAAATATTTCCAACTTGAACCATCCCATTACGAGAGCTGTGTAATTAGGTAACACACCGTTCCGGGACGGTGCAAAATATTTCCAACTTGAACCATCCCATTACGAGAGCTGTGTAATTAGGTAACACACCGTTCCGGGACGGTGCAAAATATTTCCAACTTGAACCATCCCATTACGAGAGCTGTGTAATTAGGTAACACACCGTTCCGGGACGGTGCAAAATATTTCCAACTTGAACCATCCCATTACGAGAGCTGTGTAATTAGGTAACACACCGTTCCGGGACGGTGCAAAATATTTCCAACTTGAACCATCCCATTACGAGAGCTGTGTAATTAGGTAACACACCGTTCCGGGACGGTGCAAAATATTTCCAACTTGAACCATCCCATTACGAGAGCTGTGTAATTAGGTAACACACCGTTCCGGGACGGTGCAAAATATTTCCAACTTGAACCATCCCATTACGAGAGCTGTGTAATTAGGTAACACACCGTTCCGGGACGGTGCAAAATATTTCCAACTTGAACCATCCCATTACGAGAGCTGTGTAATTAGGTAACACACCGTTCCGGGACGGTGCAAAATATTTCCAACTTGAACCATCCCATTACGAGAGCTGTGTAATTAGGTAACACACCGTTCCGGGACGGTGCAAAATATTTCCAACTTGAACCATCCCATTACGAGAGCTGTGTAATTAGGTAACACACCGTTCCGGGACGGTGCAAAATATTTCCAACTTGAACCATCCCATTACGAGAGCTGTGTAATTAGGTAACACACCGTTCCGGGACGGTGCAAAATATTTCCAACTTGAACCATCCCATTACGAGAGCTGTGTAATTAGGTAACACACCGTTCCGGGACGGTGCAAAATATTTCCAACTTGAACCATCCCATTACGAGAGCTGTGTAATTAGGTAACACACCGTTCCGGGACGGTGCAAAATATTTCCAACTTGAACCATCCCATTACGAGAGCTGTGTAATTAGGTAACACACCGTTCCGGGACGGTGCAAAATATTTCCAACTTGAACCATCCCATTACGAGAGCTGTGTAATTAGGTAACACACCGTTCCGGGACGGTGCAAAATATTTCCAACTTGAACCATCCCATTACGAGAGCTGTGTAATTAGGTAACACACCGTTCCGGGACGGTGCAAAATATTTCCAACTTGAACCATCCCATTACGAGAGCTGTGTAATTAGGTAACACACCGTTCCGGGACGGTGCAAAATATTTCCAACTTGAACCATCCCATTACGAGAGCTGTGTAATTAGGTAACACACCGTTCCGGGACGGTGCAAAATATTTCCAACTTGAACCATCCCATTACGAGAGCTGTGTAATTAGGTAACACACCGTTCCGGGACGGTGCAAAATATTTCCAACTTGAACCATCCCATTACGAGAGCTGTGTAATTAGGTAACACACCGTTCCGGGACGGTGCAAAATATTTCCAACTTGAACCATCCCATTACGAGAGCTGTGTAATTAGGTAACACACCGTTCCGGGACGGTGCAAAATATTTCCAACTTGAACCATCCCATTACGAGAGCTGTGTAATTAGGTAAACACACCGTTCCGGGACGGTGCAAAATATTTCCAACTTGAACGATCCCATTACGAGAGCTGTGTAATTAGGTAACACACCGTTCCGGGACGGTGCAAAATATTTCCAACTTGAACCATCCCATTACGAGAGCTGTGTAATTAGGTAACACACCGTTCCGGGACGGTGCAAAATATTTCCAACTTGAACCATCCCATTACGAGAGCTGTGTAATTAGGTAACACACCGTTCCGGGACGGTGCAAAATATTTCCAACTTGAACCATCCCATTACGAGAGCTGTGTAATTAGGTAACACACCGTTCCGGGACGGTGCAAAATATTTCCAACTTGAACCATCCCATTACGAGAGCTGTGTAATTAGGTAACACACCGTTCCGGGACGGTGCAAAATATTTCCAACTTGAACCATCCCATTACGAGAGCTGTGTAATTAGGTAACACACCGTTCCGGGACGGTGCAAAATATTTCCAACTTGAACCATCCCATTACGAGAGCTGTGTAATTAGGTAACACACCGTTCCGGGACGGTGCAAAATATTTCCAACTTGAACCATCCCATTACGAGAGCTGTGTAATTAGGTAACACACCGTTCCGGGACGGTGCAAAATATTTCCAACTTGAACCATCCCATTACGAGAGCTGTGTAATTAGGTAACACACCGTTCCGGGACGGTGCAAAATATTTCCAACTTGAACGATCCCATTACGAGAGCTGTGTAATTAGGTAACACACCGTTCCGGGACGGTGCAAAATATTTCCAACTTGAACGATCCCATTACGAGAGCTGTGTAATTAGGTAACACACCGTTCCGGGACGGTGCAAAATATTTCCAACTTGAACCATCCCATTACGAGAGCTGTGTAATTAGGTAACACACCGTTCCGGGACGGTGCAAAATATTTCCAACTTGAACCATCCCATTTACGAGAGCTGTGTAATTAGGTAACACACCGTTCCGGGACGGTGCAAAATATTTCCAACTTGAACCATCCCATTACGAGAGCTGTGTAATTAGGTAACACACCGTTCCGGGACGGTGCAAAATATTTCCAACTTGAACCATCCCATTACGAGAGCTGTGTAATTAGGTAACACACCGTTCCGGGACGGTGCAAAATATTTCCAACTTGAACCATCCCATTACGAGAGCTGTGTAATTAGGTAACACACCGTTCCGGGACGGTGCAAAATATTTCCAACTTGAACCATCCCATTACGAGAGCTGTGTAATTAGGTAACACACCGTTCCGGGACGGTGCAAAATATTTCCAACTTGAACCATCCCATTACGAGAGCTGTGTAATTAGGTAACACACCGTTCCGGGACGGTGCAAAATATTTCCAACTTGAACCATCCCATTACGAGAGCTGTGTAATTAGGTAACACACCGTTCCGGGACGGTGCAAAATATTTCCAACTTGAACCATCCCATTACGAGAGCTGTGTAATTAGGTAACACACCGTTCCGGGACGGTGCAAAATATTTCCAACTTGAACGATCCCATTACGAGAGCTGTGTAATTAGGTAACACACCGTTCCGGGACGGTGCAAAATATTTCCAACTTGAACGATCCCATTACGAGAGCTGTGTAATTAGGTAACACACCGTTCCGGGACGGTGCAAAATATTTCCAACTTGAACGATCCCATTACGAGAGCTGTGTAATTAGGTAACACACCGTTCCGGGACGGTGCAAAATATTTCCAACTTGAACCATCCCATTACGAGAGCTGTGTAATTAGGTAACACACCGTTCCGGGACGGTGCAAAATATTTCCAACTTGAACCATCCCATTACGAGAGCTGTGTAATTAGGTAACACACCGTTCCGGGACGGTGCAAAATATTTCCAACTTGAACCATCCCATTACGAGAGCTGTGTAATTAGGTAACACACCGTTCCGGGACGGTGCAAAATATTTCCAACTTGAACCATCCCATTACGAGAGCTGTGTAATTAGGTAACACACCGTTCCGGGACGGTGCAAAATATTTCCAACTTGAACGATCCCATTACGAGAGCTGTGTAATTAGGTAACACACCGTTCCGGGACGGTGCAAAATATTTCCAACTTGAACCATCCCATTACGAGAGCTGTGTAATTAGGTAACACACCGTTCCGGGACGGTGCAAAATATTTCCAACTTGAACCATCCCATTACGAGAGCTGTGTAATTAGGTAACACACCGTTCCGGGACGGTGCAAAATATTTCCAACTTGAACCATCCCATTACGAGAGCTGTGTAATTAGGTAACACACCGTTCCGGGACGGTGCAAAATATTTCCAACTTGAACCATCCCATTACGAGAGCTGTGTAATTAGGTAACACACCGTTCCGGGACGGTGCAAAATATTTCCAACTTGAACCATCCCATTACGAGAGCTGTGTAATTAGGTAACACACCGTTCCGGGACGGTGCAAAATATTTCCAACTTGAACGATCCCATTACGAGAGCTGTGTAATTAGGTAACACACCGTTCCGGGACGGTGCAAAATATTTCCAACTTGAACGATCCCATTACGAGAGCTGTGTAATTAGGTAACACACCGTTCCGGGACGGTGCAAAATATTTCCAACTTGAACGATCCCATTACGAGAGCTGTGTAATTAGGTAACACACCGTTCCGGGACGGTGCAAAATATTTCCAACTTGAACGATCCCATTACGAGAGCTGTGTAATTAGGTAACACACCGTTCCGGGACGGTGCAAAATATTTCCAACTTGAACCATCCCATTACGAGAGCTGTGTAATTAGGTAACAGACCGTTCCGGGACGGTGCAAAATATTTCCAACTTGAACCATCCCATTACGAGAGCTGTGTAATTAGGTAACAAACCGTTCCGGGACGGTGCAAAATATTTCCAACTTGAACCATCCCATTACGAGCGCTGTGTAATTAGGTAAAACACCGTTCCGGGACGGTGCAAAATATTTCCAACTTGAACGATCCCATTACGAGAGCTGTGTAATTAGGTAACACACCGTTCCGGGACGGTGCAAAATATTTCCAACTTGAACGATCCCATTACGAGAGCTGTGTAATTAGGTAACAAACCGTTCCGGGACGGTGCAAAATATTTCCAACTTGAACCATCCCATTACGAGAGCTGTGTAATTAGGTAAAACACGGTTCCGGGACGGTGCAAAATATTTCCACCTTCTACCATCCCATTACGAGAGCTGTGTAATTAGGTAACACACCGTTCCGGGACGGTGCAAAATATTTCCAACTTGAACGATCCCATTACGAGAGCTGTGTAATTAGGTAACACACCGTTCCGGGACGGTGCAAAATATTTCCAACTTGAACCATCCCATTACGAGAGCTGTGTAATTAGGTAACAAACCGTTCCGGGACGGTGCAAAATATTTCCAACTTGAACCATCCCATTACGAGAGCTGTGTAATTAGGTAACAAACCGTTCCGGGACGGTGCAAAATATTTCCAACTTGAACGATCCCATTACGAGAGCTGTGTAATTAGTTAACACACCGTTCCGGGACGGTGCAAAATATTTCCAACTTGAACGATCCCATTTAGAGAGCTGTGTAATTAGGTAACACACCGTTCCGGGACGGTGCAAAATATTTCCAACTTGAACCATCCCATTACGAGAGCTGTGTAATTAGGTAACAAACCGTTCCGGGACGGTGCAAAATATTTCCAACTTGAACCATCCCATTACGAGCGCTGTGTAATTAGGTAAAACACCGTTCCGGGACGGTGCAAAATATTTCCAACTTGAACCATCCCATTACGAGAGCTGTGTAATTAGGTAACATAACGTTCCGGGACGGTGCAAAATATTTCCAACTTGAACGATCCCATTACGAGAGCTGTGTAATTAGGTAACACACCGTTCCGGGACGGTGCAAAATATTTCCAACTTGAACGATCCCATTACGAGAGCTGTGTAATTAGGTAACAAACCGTTCCGGGACGGTGCAAAATATTTCCAACTTGAACGATCCCATTACGAGAGCTGTGTAATTAGGTAACACACCGTTCCGGGACGGTGCAAAATATTTCCAACTTGAACCATCCCATTACGAGAGCTGTGTAATTAGGTAACAAACCGTTCCGGGACGGTGCAAAATATTTCCAACTTGAACGATCCCATTTCGAGAGCTGTGTAATTAGTTAACACACCGTTCCGGGACGGTGCAAAATATTTCCAACTTGAACGATCCCATTACGAGAGCTGTGTAATTAGGTAACACACCGTTCCGGGACGGTGCAAAATATTTCCAACTTGAACGATCCCATTACGAGAGCTGTGTAATTAGGTAACACACCGTTCCGGGACGGTGCAAAATATTTCCAACTTGAACGATCCCATTTAGAGAGCTGTGTAATTAGGTAACACACCGTTCCGGGACGGTGCAAAATATTTCCAACTTGAACCATCCCATTACGAGAGCTGTGTAATTAGGTAACACACCGTTCCGGGACGGTGCAAAATATTTCCAACTTGAACCATCCCATTACGAGAGCTGTGTAATTAGGTAACAAACCGTTCCGGGACGGTGCAAAATATTTCCAACTTGAACCATCCCATTACGAGCGCTGTGTAATTAGGTAAAACACCGTTCCGGGACGGTGCAAAATATTTCCAACTTGAACGATCCCATTACGAGAGCTGTGTAATTAGGTAACACACCGTTCCGGGACGGTGCAAAATATTTCCAACTTGAACGATCCCATTACGAGAGCTGTGTAATTAGGTAAAACACCGTTCCGGGACGGTGCAAAATATTTCCAACTTGAACCATCCCATTACGAGAGCTGTGTAATTAGGTAACAAACCGTTCCGGGACGGTGCAAAATATTTCCAACTTGAACGATCCCATTACGAGAGCTGTGTAATTAGGTAACACACCGTTCCGGGACGGTGCAAAATATTTCCAACTTGAACGATCCCATTACGAGAGCTATGTAATTAGGTAACACACAGTTCCGGGACGGTGCAAAGATTCCATTACGAGAGCTGTGTAATTAGGTAACATAACGTTCCGGGACGGTGCAAAATATTTCCAACTTGAACCATCCCATTACGAGAGCTGTGTAATTAGGTAACACACCGTTCCGGGACGGTGCAAAATATTTCCAACTTGAACGATCCCATTACGAAAGCTGTGTAATTAGGTAACACATCTTTCCGGGACAAAATATTTCCAACTTGAACGATCCCATTACGAGCGCTGTGTAATTAGGTAACACACCGTTCCGGGACGGTGCAAAATATTTCCAACTTGAACGATCCCATTACGAAAGCGGTGTAATTAGGTAACACATCTTTCCGGGACAAAATATTTCCAACTTGAACCATCCCATTACGAGAGCTGTGTAATTAGGTAACATAACGTTCCGGGACGGTGCAAAATATTTCCAACTTGAACGATCCCATTACGAGAGCTGTGTAATTAGGTAACACACCGTTCCGGGACGGTGCAAAATATTTCCAACTTGAACCATCCCATTACGAGAGCTGTGTAATTAGGTAACACACCGTTCCGGGACGGTGCAAAATATTTCCAACTTGAACGATCCCATTACGAGAGCTGTGTAATTAGGTAACACACCGTTCCGGGACGGTGCAAAATATTTCCAACTTGAACCATCCCATTACGAGAGCTGTGTAATTAGGTAACACACCGTTCCGGGACGGTGCAAAATATTTCCAACTTGAACCATCCCATTACGAGAGCTGTGTAATTAGGTAACACACCGTTCCGGGACGGTGCAAAATATTTCCAACTTGAACCATCCCATTACGAGAGCTGTGTAATTAGGTAACACACCGTTCCGGGACGGTGCAAAATATTTCCACCTGACGGTGCAAAATATTTCCAACTTGAACCATCCCATTACGAGAGCTGTGTAATTAGGTAAAACACGGTTCCGGGACGGTGCAAAATATTTCCAACTTGAACGATCCCATTACGAGAGCTGTGTAATTAGGTAACACACCGTTCCGGGACGGTGCAAAATATTTCCAACTTGAACCATCCCATTACGAGAGCTGTGTAATTAGGTAACACACCGTTCCGGGACGGTGCAAAATATTTCCAACTTGAACGATCCCATTACGAGAGCTGTGTAATTAGGTAACACACCGTTCCGGGACGGTGCAAAATATTTCCAACTTGAACGATCCCATTACGAGAGCTGTGTAATTAGGTAACACACCGTTCCGGGACGGTGCAAAGATTCCATTACGAGAGCTGTGTAATTAGGTAACACACCGTTCCGGGACGGTGCAAAATATTTCCAACTTGAACGATCCCATTACGAGAGCTGTGTAATTAGGTAACACACCGTTCCGGGACGGTGCAAAATATTTCCAACTTGAACGATCCCATTACGAGAGCTGTGTAATTAGGTAACACACCGTTCCGGGACGGTGCAAAATATTTCCAACTTGAACCATCCCATTACGAGAGCTGTGTAATTAGGTAACACACCGTTCCGGGACGGTGCAAAATATTTCCAACTTGAACCATCCCATTACGAGAGCTGTGTAATTAGGTAACACACCGTTCCGGGACGGTGCAAAATATTTCCAACTTGAACGATCCCATTACGAGAGCTGTGTAATTAGGTAACACACCGTTCCGGGACGGTGCAAAATATTTCCAACTTGAACCATCCCATTACGAGAGCTGTGTAATTAGGTAACACACCGTTCCGGGACGGTGCAAAATATTTCCAACTTGAACCATCCCATTACGAGAGCTGTGTAATTAGGTAACACACCGTTCCGGGACGGTGCAAAATATTTCCAACTTGAACGATCCCATTACGAGAGCTGTGTAATTAGGTAACACACCGTTCCGGGACGGTGCAAAATATTTCCAACTTGAACCATCCCATTACGAGAGCTGTGTAATTAGGTAACACACCGTTCCGGGACGGTGCAAAATATTTCCAACTTGAACCATCCCATTACGAGAGCTGTGTAATTAGGTAACACACCGTTCCGGGACGGTGCAAAATATTTCCAACTTGAACCATCCCATTACGAGAGCTGTGTAATTAGGTAACACACCGTTCCGGGACGGTGCAAAATATTTCCAACTTGAACCATCCCATTACGAGAGCTGTGTAATTAGGTAACACACCGTTCCGGGACGGTGCAAAATATTTCCAACTTGAACCATCCCATTACGAGAGCTGTGTAATTAGGTAACACACCGTTCCGGGACGGTGCAAAATATTTCCAACTTGAACCATCCCATTACGAGAGCTGTGTAATTAGGTAACACACCGTTCCGGGACGGTGCAAAATATTTCCAACTTGAACCATCCCATTACGAGAGCTGTGTAATTAGGTAACACACCGTTCCGGGACGGTGCAAAATATTTCCAACTTGAACCATCCCATTACGAGAGCTGTGTAATTAGGTAACACACCGTTCCGGGACGGTGCAAAATATTTCCAACTTGAACCATCCCATTACGAGAGCTGTGTAATTAGGTAACACACCGTTCCGGGACGGTGCAAAATATTTCCAACTTGAACCATCCCATTACGAGAGCTGTGTAATTAGGTAACACACCGTTCCGGGACGGTGCAAAATATTTCCAACTTGAACCATCCCATTACGAGAGCTGTGTAATTAGGTAAACACACCGTTCCGGGACGGTGCAAAATATTTCCAACTTGAACCATCCCATTACGAGAGCTGTGTAATTAGGTAACACACCGTTCCGGGACGGTGCAAAATATTTCCAACTTGAACCATCCCATTACGAGAGCTGTGTAATTAGGTAACACACCGTTCCGGGACGGTGCAAAATATTTCCAACTTGAACCATCCCATTACGAGAGCTGTGTAATTAGGTAACACACCGTTCCGGGACGGTGCAAAATATTTCCAACTTGAACCATCCCATTACGAGAGCTGTGTAATTAGGTAACACACCGTTCCGGGACGGTGCAAAATATTTCCAACTTGAACCATCCCATTACGAGAGCTGTGTAATTAGGTAACACACCGTTCCGGGACGGTGCAAAATATTTCCAACTTGAACCATCCCATTACGAGAGCTGTGTAATTAGGTAACACACCGTTCCGGGACGGTGCAAAATATTTCCAACTTGAACCATCCCATTACGAGAGCTGTGTAATTAGGTAACACACCGTTCCGGGACGGTGCAAAATATTTCCAACTTGAACCATCCCATTACGAGAGCTGTGTAATTAGGTAACACACCGTTCCGGGACGGTGCAAAATATTTCCAACTTGAACCATCCCATTACGAGAGCTGTGTAATTAGGTAACACACCGTTCCGGGACGGTGCAAAATATTTCCAACTTGAACCATCCCATTACGAGAGCTGTGTAATTAGGTAACACACCGTTCCGGGACGGTGCAAAATATTTCCAACTTGAACCATCCCATTACGAGAGCTGTGTAATTAGGTAACACACCGTTCCGGGACGGTGCAAAATATTTCCAACTTGAACCATCCCATTACGAGAGCTGTGTAATTAGGTAACACACCGTTCCGGGACGGTGCAAAATATTTCCAACTTGAACCATCCCATTACGAGAGCTGTGTAATTAGGTAACACACCGTTCCGGGACGGTGCAAAATATTTCCAACTTGAACCATCCCATTACGAGAGCTGTGTAATTAGGTAACACACCGTTCCGGGACGGTGCAAAATATTTCCAACTTGAACCATCCCATTACGAGAGCTGTGTAATTAGGTAACACACCGTTCCGGGACGGTGCAAAATATTTCCAACTTGAACCATCCCATTACGAGAGCTGTGTAATTAGGTAACACACCGTTCCGGGACGGTGCAAAATATTTCCAACTTGAACCATCCCATTACGAGAGCTGTGTAATTAGGTAACACACCGTTCCGGGACGGTGCAAAATATTTCCAACTTGAACCATCCCATTACGAGAGCTGTGTAATTAGGTAACACACCGTTCCGGGACGGTGCAAAATATTTCCAACTTGAACCATCCCATTACGAGAGCTGTGTAATTAGGTAACACACCGTTCCGGGACGGTGCAAAATATTTCCAACTTGAACCATCCCATTACGAGAGCTGTGTAATTAGGTAACACACCGTTCCGGGACGGTGCAAAATATTTCCAACTTGAACCATCCCATTACGAGAGCTGTGTAATTAGGTAACACACCGTTCCGGGACGGTGCAAAATATTTCCAACTTGAACCATCCCATTACGAGAGCTGTGTAATTAGGTAACACACCGTTCCGGGACGGTGCAAAATATTTCCAACTTGAACCATCCCATTACGAGAGCTGTGTAATTAGGTAACACACCGTTCCGGGACGGTGCAAAATATTTCCAACTTGAACCATCCCATTACGAGAGCTGTGTAATTAGGTAACACACCGTTCCGGGACGGTGCAAAATATTTCCAACTTGAACCATCCCATTACGAGAGCTGTGTAATTAGGTAACACACCGTTCCGGGACGGTGCAAAATATTTCCAACTTGAACCATCCCATTACGAGAGCTGTGTAATTAGGTAACACACCGTTCCGGGACGGTGCAAAATATTTCCAACTTGAACCATCCCATTACGAGAGCTGTGTAATTAGGTAACACACCGTTCCGGGACGGTGCAAAATATTTCCAACTTGAACCATCCCATTACGAGAGCTGTGTAATTAGGTAACACACCGTTCCGGGACGGTGCAAAATATTTCCAACTTGAACCATCCCATTACGAGAGCTGTGTAATTAGGTAACACACCGTTCCGGGACGGTGCAAAATATTTCCAACTTGAACCATCCCATTACGAGAGCTGTGTAATTAGGTAACACACCGTTCCGGGACGGTGCAAAATATTTCCAACTTGAACCATCCCATTACGAGAGCTGTGTAATTAGGTAACACACCGTTCCGGGACGGTGCAAAATATTTCCAACTTGAACCATCCCATTACGAGAGCTGTGTAATTAGGTAACACACCGTTCCGGGACGGTGCAAAATATTTCCAACTTGAACCATCCCATTACGAGAGCTGTGTAATTAGGTAACACACCGTTCCGGGACGGTGCAAAATATTTCCAACTTGAACCATCCCATTACGAGAGCTGTGTAATTAGGTAACACACCGTTCCGGGACGGTGCAAAATATTTCCAACTTGAACCATCCCATTACGAGAGCTGTGTAATTAGGTAACACACCGTTCCGGGACGGTGCAAAATATTTCCAACTTGAACCATCCCATTACGAGAGCTGTGTAATTAGGTAACACACCGTTCCGGGACGGTGCAAAATATTTCCAACTTGAACCATCCCATTACGAGAGCTGTGTAATTAGGTAACACACCGTTCCGGGACGGTGCAAAATATTTCCAACTTGAACCATCCCATTACGAGAGCTGTGTAATTAGGTAACACACCGTTCCGGGACGGTGCAAAATATTTCCAACTTGAACCATCCCATTACGAGAGCTGTGTAATTAGGTAACACACCGTTCCGGGACGGTGCAAAATATTTCCAACTTGAACCATCCCATTACGAGAGCTGTGTAATTAGGTAACACACCGTTCCGGGACGGTGCAAAATATTTCCAACTTGAACCATCCCATTACGAGAGCTGTGTAATTAGGTAACACACCGTTCCGGGACGGTGCAAAATATTTCCAACTTGAACCATCCCATTACGAGAGCTGTGTAATTAGGTAACACACCGTTCCGGGACGGTGCAAAATATTTCCAACTTGAACCATCCCATTACGAGAGCTGTGTAATTAGGTAACACACCGTTCCGGGACGGTGCAAAATATTTCCAACTTGAACCATCCCATTACGAGAGCTGTGTAATTAGGTAACACACCGTTCCGGGACGGTGCAAAATATTTCCAACTTGAACCATCCCATTACGAGAGCTGTGTAATTAGGTAACACACCGTTCCGGGACGGTGCAAAATATTTCCAACTTGAACCATCCCATTACGAGAGCTGTGTAATTAGGTAACACACCGTTCCGGGACGGTGCAAAATATTTCCAACTTGAACCATCCCATTACGAGAGCTGTGTAATTAGGTAACACACCGTTCCGGGACGGTGCAAAATATTTCCAACTTGAACCATCCCATTACGAGAGCTGTGTAATTAGGTAACACACCGTTCCGGGACGGTGCAAAATATTTCCAACTTGAACCATCCCATTACGAGAGCTGTGTAATTAGGTAACACACCGTTCCGGGACGGTGCAAAATATTTCCAACTTGAACCATCCCATTACGAGAGCTGTGTAATTAGGTAACACACCGTTCCGGGACGGTGCAAAATATTTCCAACTTGAACCATCCCATTACGAGAGCTGTGTAATTAGGTAACACACCGTTCCGGGACGGTGCAAAATATTTCCAACTTGAACCATCCCATTACGAGAGCTGTGTAATTAGGTAACACACCGTTCCGGGACGGTGCAAAATATTTCCAACTTGAACCATCCCATTACGAGAGCTGTGTAATTAGGTAACACACCGTTCCGGGACGGTGCAAAATATTTCCAACTTGAACCATCCCATTACGAGAGCTGTGTAATTAGGTAACACACCGTTCCGGGACGGTGCAAAATATTTCCAACTTGAACCATCCCATTACGAGAGCTGTGTAATTAGGTAACACACCGTTCCGGGACGGTGCAAAATATTTCCAACTTGAACCATCCCATTACGAGAGCTGTGTAATTAGGTAACACACCGTTCCGGGACGGTGCAAAATATTTCCAACTTGAACCATCCCATTACGAGAGCTGTGTAATTAGGTAACACACCGTTCCGGGACGGTGCAAAATATTTCCAACTTGAACCATCCCATTACGAGAGCTGTGTAATTAGGTAACACACCGTTCCGGGACGGTGCAAAATATTTCCAACTTGAACCATCCCATTACGAGAGCTGTGTAATTAGGTAACACACCGTTCCGGGACGGTGCAAAATATTTCCAACTTGAACCATCCCATTACGAGAGCTGTGTAATTAGGTAACACACCGTTCCGGGACGGTGCAAAATATTTCCAACTTGAACCATCCCATTACGAGAGCTGTGTAATTAGGTAACACACCGTTCCGGGACGGTGCAAAATATTTCCAACTTGAACCATCCCATTACGAGAGCTGTGTAATTAGGTAACACACCGTTCCGGGACGGTGCAAAATATTTCCAACTTGAACCATCCCATTACGAGAGCTGTGTAATTAGGTAACACACCGTTCCGGGACGGTGCAAAATATTTCCAACTTGAACCATCCCATTACGAGAGCTGTGTAATTAGGTAACACACCGTTCCGGGACGGTGCAAAATATTTCCAACTTGAACCATCCCATTACGAGAGCTGTGTAATTAGGTAACACACCGTTCCGGGACGGTGCAAAATATTTCCAACTTGAACCATCCCATTACGAGAGCTGTGTAATTAGGTAACACACCGTTCCGGGACGGTGCAAAATATTTCCAACTTGAACCATCCCATTACGAGAGCTGTGTAATTAGGTAACACACCGTTCCGGGACGGTGCAAAATATTTCCAACTTGAACATCCCATACGAGAGCTGTGTAATTAGGTAACACACCGTTCCGGGACGGTGCAAAATATTTCCAACTTGAACCATCCCATTACGAGAGCTGTGTAATTAGGTAACACACCGTTCCGGGACGGTGCAAAATATTTCCAACTTGAACCATCCCATTACGAGAGCTGTGTAATTAGGTAACACACCGTTCCGGGACGGTGCAAAATATTTCCAACTTGAACCATCCCATTACGAGAGCTGTGTAATTAGGTAACACACCGTTCCGGGACGGTGCAAAATATTTCCAACTTGAACCATCCCATTACGAGAGCTGTGTAATTAGGTAACACACCGTTCCGGGACGGTGCAAAATATTTCCAACTTGAACCATCCCATTACGAGAGCTGTGTAATTAGGTAACACACCGTTCCGGGACGGTGCAAAATATTTCCAACTTGAACCATCCCATTACGAGAGCTGTGTAATTAGGTAACACACCGTTCCGGGACGGTGCAAAATATTTCCAACTTGAACCATCCCATTACGAGAGCTGTGTAATTAGGTAACACACCGTTCCGGGACGGTGCAAAATATTTCCAACTTGAACCATCCCATTACGAGAGCTGTGTAATTAGGTAACACACCGTTCCGGGACGGTGCAAAATATTTCCAACTTGAACCATCCCATTACGAGAGCTGTGTAATTAGGTAACACACCGTTCCGGGACGGTGCAAAATATTTCCAACTTGAACCATCCCATTACGAGAGCTGTGTAATTAGGTAACACACCGTTCCGGGACGGTGCAAAATATTTCCAACTTGAACCATCCCATTACGAGAGCTGTGTAATTAGGTAACACACCGTTCCGGGACGGTGCAAAATATTTCCAACTTGAACCATCCCATTACGAGAGCTGTGTAATTAGGTAACACACCGTTCCGGGACGGTGCAAAATATTTCCAACTTGAACCATCCCATTACGAGAGCTGTGTAATTAGGTAACACACCGTTCCGGGACGGTGCAAAATATTTCCAACTTGAACCATCCCATTACGAGAGCTGTGTAATTAGGTAACACACCGTTCCGGGACGGTGCAAAATATTTCCAACTTGAACCATCCCATTACGAGAGCTGTGTAATTAGGTAACACACCGTTCCGGGACGGTGCAAAATATTTCCAACTTGAACCATCCCATTACGAGAGCTGTGTAATTAGGTAACACACCGTTCCGGGACGGTGCAAAATATTTCCAACTTGAACCATCCCATTACGAGAGCTGTGTAATTAGGTAACACACCGTTCCGGGACGGTGCAAAATATTTCCAACTTGAACCATCCCATTACGAGAGCTGTGTAATTAGGTAACACACCGTTCCGGGACGGTGCAAAATATTTCCAACTTGAACCATCCCATTACGAGAGCTGTGTAATTAGGTAACACACCGTTCCGGGACGGTGCAAAATATTTCCAACTTGAACCATCCCATTACGAGAGCTGTGTAATTAGGTAACACACCGTTCCGGGACGGTGCAAAATATTTCCAACTTGAACCATCCCATTACGAGAGCTGTGTAATTAGGTAACACACCGTTCCGGGACGGTGCAAAATATTTCCAACTTGAACCATCCCATTACGAGAGCTGTGTAATTAGGTAACACACCGTTCCGGGACGGTGCAAAATATTTCCAACTTGAACCATCCCATTACGAGAGCTGTGTAATTAGGTAACACACCGTTCCGGGACGGTGCAAAATATTTCCAACTTGAACCATCCCATTACGAGAGCTGTGTAATTAGGTAACACACCGTTCCGGGACGGTGCAAAATATTTCCAACTTGAACCATCCCATTACGAGAGCTGTGTAATTAGGTAACACACCGTTCCGGGACGGTGCAAAATATTTCCAACTTGAACCATCCCATTACGAGAGCTGTGTAATTAGGTAACACACCGTTCCGGGACGGTGCAAAATATTTCCAACTTGAACCATCCCATTACGAGAGCTGTGTAATTAGGTAACACACCGTTCCGGGACGGTGCAAAATATTTCCAACTTGAACCATCCCATTACGAGAGCTGTGTAATTAGGTAACACACCGTTCCGGGACGGTGCAAAATATTTCCAACTTGAACCATCCCATTACGAGAGCTGTGTAATTAGGTAACACACCGTTCCGGGACGGTGCAAAATATTTCCAACTTGAACCATCCCATTACGAGAGCTGTGTAATTAGGTAACACACCGTTCCGGGACGGTGCAAAATATTTCCAACTTGAACCATCCCATTACGAGAGCTATGTAAT
>CM023200.3:6547580-6569580 GCA_004115045.4 Sinella curviseta | reverse complement strand
ACGATGTAAAAAGTTTGAAGTGTTCATGACATTTATTGTTGTCAATGTACTAATCCTCTAGCTTATCGACGCTCAAAAGTGTTGGTGTACGTTAAATTTCGTACTACATACAGAATAACGAAACATTGAAGCAGAGGCTTGGCATGTCTTTACTATATTTGAAAGGCGTGAATTAATTATTAAATATGAATAGAATTACGTTTTATTACTGACGCGTTATATAATTATTAAAGCGGCACTGCATTAGATGCAGTATGCTGATGCACTGCTATTGATGGAGGTATGAGTATTGTATATCGTAATACCATTTCTTTAGTAAAAGCGCTTTAATCTTATGTAGGGAGCGTCTGGTTCACTGAGAAAACACACACGCTCCAAAATCCAAGGTGATCCAATCAAACTATTATTCGAACCAAACAATATGCATTCACATTCAAATAATGATAGCGTGAACTCTTTAAATGCAATGTTTAGAATAGTGATTGATTGACATTAGAAAACATGTTGGAAAACAATCCCGGATGTGTTAGATCAATAGTTTCCATACAAATAGCTTATCAATAGCTTTTCAATATTAAAAATTATCAATATCTTATCAACATATTGATAAGAGAAATATTTTTACCATTTTTTTACCTCAACTACACAATTATTTTTTCCTATCATTGTCCCCCCTTGAGAATCATCTTGACACGAATACCTAAATTCGGGCCAATCATTTGATGACAATGAATATGGGGGAACTTTTAGTCTTACGGAACGTAACCTTTTTCATGTCCAGCAGTCTTTCACTATTTTACAACATCTCGTTTTTTCTGTCAATTAACATTTACTTTAATGAATGTGAGTCGAGATTAGCAAAAATATTGTTTTTCATATGATAAGTTCTACATGTGCTAATAAAAAGTCTAGTTCGTGGCGTACGTTCATAAAGTATAATAATCTGGCAACAAAATCGTGCAACAAAAATTGCATGTTATATATTAAATTTCATGTAAAAAATGTAAAAAATATAAAAAGTTTGTACTTCATAACTCCTAACTTGTCGTCAAGGGAATGATCTGGATCCTTAAGAAGTTGCGTTGTGACATTAGGCGATTGTTTAGTTGGCACACTTTTATGGAAATGTATAATATATTTGAAGCCAATGCATGAAATTTTGTCGAGGGTACCCTAATTGTTGTCCTGGATACTGCCATTGTTGTCCTGGATACTGCCATTGTTGTCCTGGATACTGCCATTGTTGTCCTGGATACTGCCATTGTTGTCCTGGATACTGCCATTGTTGTCCTGGATACTGCCATTGTTGTCCTGGATACTGCCATTGTTGTCCTGGATACTGCCATTGTTGTCCTGGATACTGCCATTGTTGTCCTGGATACTGCCATTGTTGTCCTGGATACTGCCATTGTTGTCCTGGATACTGCCATTGTTGTCCTGGATACTGCCATTGTTGTCCTGGATACTGCCATTGTTGTCCTGGATACTGCCATTGTTGTCCTGGATACTGCCATTGTTGTCCTGGATACTGCCATTGTTGTCCTGGATACTGCCATTGTTGTCCTGGATACTGCCATTGTTGTCCTGGATACTGCCATTGTTGTCCTGGATACTGCCATTGTTGTCCTGGATACTGCCATTGTTGTCCTGGATACTGCCATTGTTGTCCTGGATACTGCCATTGTTGTCCTGGATACTGCCATTGTTGTCCTGGATACTGCCATTGTTGTCCTGGATACTGCCATTGTTGTCCTGGATACTGCCATTGTTGTCCTGGATACTGCCATTGTTGTCCTGGATACTGCCATTGTTGTCCTGGATACTGCCATTGTTGTCCTGGATACTGCCATTGTTGTCCTGGATACTGCCATTGTTGTCCTGGATACTGCCATTGTTGTCCTGGATACTGCCATTGTTGTCCTGGATACTGCCATTGTTGTCCTGGATACTGCCATTGTTGTCCTGGATACTGCCATTGTTGTCCTGGATACTGCCATTGTTGTCCTGGATACTGCCATTGTTGTCCTGGATACTGCCATTGTTGTCCTGGATACTGCCATTGTTGTCCTGGATACTGCCATTGTTGCCCTGGATAATATTGATAAGAAATATTGAAAAAAAACATTGATAGCTTATCAGTATGCAGTATTGATATGGAAACCCTAGTTAGAACATTTGTACTGTATTTTGAATTCTGGATTATTTGACGCTGAAATTCTTATCAATATCGTCAAGAAAGGGACCTACGGAAATAAACTCACGTTGTTGAAATGCATGAGTGTTTATAAATTTTCAAATTGGGGATTTAATACATTTAGTACATTTTTAAAATATCTAAAGCAGTTATCACGATTTGTAATTCTTTGCAAATGAAAGAATTTAAACTACTAACAACTAAAAGTTTTAAACGTTATAAAGTTCAACGTTCAACTGCCAAACCTTATAAAATTGCTAAAGTATTACATCGTTTGAACTGCCGAACATGGAGACAGATTGCAATGCACAACTGAATCAGTAGGTGAATGTTGGAGCAAGATGAGAATGTAAAATATGTGTAAAATTTGATTGAGCGAAACATATGCGGTTACGTAATAAAATTTGGTCCCCTCCAATTCCAAACTATATATTTTTGTCCGAAGCTTCATCACAAGACGTGATTTACAAGTGCCAAATTGCAGGTAATTTATTACCACTGGTTGACACCTAAACGTACAACTTCCGAGAAGTTAAGAAGGAGTTTTCGTTTCAAATTTATCTTGTGATTCTAACAAAATTGCATTAATATTTTAATTTCGACCAAAAAATATGTTCTACACAACCAGATAGAAAGTGAAAGAAATAATTATAACAATATGGTGTTCAAAAGCTCAACAGACAATAAATAAGGTGAACCGGGCTTCAATGATTCAGACTATATTTAGTTTTCAGTTCGTTTTTGAAAGGCGGGTTTCAGAAAAATAATGAGTAGAATGTAGGCTTAAGAAACGTATTTATATTGCATTTAATGGTCAAACACTAGAAGTACAAACTATACTCATGAGTACCTACACCGGATATCCCTGAATTTTTACAATATATATCATTAGCTTATTTTTTCATAAAACAATACAACTATTTCGAATAAACATATTAAGTACAACTACAGAGTTTATCCAATTTACTCGAGTTCGTCATCTTCGTCATCACGAGACAATGATGGGCGCAAAGTGACTGTTCACAGTAAGCACACTTAATCAACTTTGGATTTTGGCAACCAGGGACGCAGCAATTGAGTTCATCCGAAGTGAAACAGAAGTCCACTGGGTTCACAAAACTTGGAGACTCCCCTTGGAAATAACCTGCCTTGAACCAGGCGTACTTCCTAAACGTAAGAAACCGCGGCGCCGAAAACTGGTTGTGGATCAAGCTCTGAAGTCTGTAAATATTGTTACGATTACGTAAGGAGAAGTCAATATTTTCCACCAATATAAAATCGCTGATTTTGCGACAATAATTTTTCCACTGGCGAAAGCAAAACACGTCCAAAGGCTGAATCAATCCAGTAGTGTGTGGAGGAATTACTTTGATCTCAACGTTTTTATCTTTGGGGAGGGATTCCTTTGCTGCACTGTACGAATTTAAGCTATCCACCAATAGTAGAGACTTCTTACTCGCATTCGGAAGAAAAGCATTTTCAAACCAGTTTCGGATTTCTTGTTTGCACATCATGCTAGATTTTGCTGCGATTGGCAAAACATTTTTTGCGTTGTACATTGTATGTTCCACCGTGGGCCCAAATTTGCCGTTTGGCTCCTTGGTAACAATTACAAGTGGCGAGAGAAGCTTTCCGGACGCTGAAACCGTTGGTATAACCGTATAGCTGTGAGTGGTGGCGGACACGGACTGAACGACGGCGTCAACATGCTTATCTCCAACTTGGGCCAGTGTACGGCCGGCATGTATCTCCAGGTTGAACCCTGATTGGTCTGCATTGTAAATTTCTTCGGGTGAATAATCCTTGTACTTTCAGCGAATTGTGTTGACGAAGTCGGTGGCGGAGTTAAAAATATTTGCTGCTTGATCTGTGGAACCACGAGAGACGAATTTCGTTATTTTCCTCGAGGTAATCCGGTTACTCAACTTGAACCGACGCAGCCAAGACCGCGACGCCTTGAAGCTGATTGGCTCCTTCCTAGCCTCAAAAAGCGCCCATCTCCGAATATCAACGTCATGTACTGACTTCCTGTCACTCCGAGCTTTGATGAAAAGTCTCCGCACAGCTCCAGAAATCCGATACATTTTTTCATGAATTGGTCCATTTTTTAAAATTTGCGACTCCCAATATTCCAGCTGGGGTACACTGGTAACAAACCGGAATTTAGTTTGCACAGACGAGAGCTTCCTCCTGGCTTTCCGTGCCCCTTTCCAGTATTCCACAGCAAGCCTTCGCTTTGAAAATGGAATGTCGTCTCGTTTGTTGACCGGCGCTGGTACTGGTGTCCCATGATATGTACTTGAAGAATCCTGCACTGATGCAGAATTCTGTTCTTGAGACAACTCCTCCTCCTCCACGTAGGCGTCGGCAACCGATTCACAGCACTGATTTGGATCCATGTCTGCGTCCATGTGATTTTCGAAAACAAGTTCGGACTCCTCTTCGAAGCGTACATTGCAAGCCAAATGTGACTTAATGCTGCCTATTACAAAAACGATTTAAAAAAATGGAAAATCATTATTTACAACTTAAATTTTAACTGTTTTAACATGACACAACATTTATTTAATTAAATGGTACAAGACAGAATATGAATTTAATTAATTAAGGATTCACTACCAATGAGCTTATTAGCAAGCTCCCGCTCCCACTCGCATACGGATGAAGTAACAGCATTCGGAAACTCCGCCTCCATTAGATTTATCACATTTTTCGGATTAATATCCATTGCGATTTTTTAACCACTTCGCACTAAATAACTATGAATCTTACACTGTTATCTATTCACTTAAAAATTGTTATTTTGTTAAAATCGAAAACTGTATCTTTTATTACAATTAGAAAGAATCCAGATTTAAATTAACTGAAGAAGCGAGTGCAAACTGTCATGCTTTCGTTATGAAAACAGATAGGGTGATTTGTGCGAAGTGATGCTTGTCATTTGTAGCAGCTGACTT
Organism: Sinella curviseta; assembly: GCA_004115045.4. Lineage (NCBI taxonomy): Eukaryota > Metazoa > Arthropoda > Collembola > Entomobryomorpha > Entomobryidae > Sinella > Sinella curviseta. The sequence goes on along the minus strand of CM023200.3, from coordinate 6,564,429 downwards.
CAGCTAGAGCTCACACGTTAAGGTGGAGACACACCGACTGACTGCGCATTCCAACCGCACTGTGAAATGAGTCGAGCGTGATTCACTTGTTTCGGATAGCACCGCTACGGTGCGTTTTCATCCCCTGTGCGCCCTTGTTGCTTCTTCCGGATCTCGCGAGAAGCATGGGTCAATTCGTCCACCAGCTGGAGTAGGTTGACAAGGACAGTGTTAGGGGTTTACGAAAAAAGCTTTTATTTCACAAATTCAAACAAACATTTAAAATGAGTATTTTGGCAGGAAAATTGCCACTCAATAGCGGTTTTCTACAAACTGAATCTCCAGTGGTTATTCAATTCGAGTGTACACTTCTCACAATTAAATTTCATCAACGACAACCACACAATAGTATCTTTTATACATTCCCTGTATTGAGTATTGAAATATAAGTATTGGCCATTTTAATAGCAACTGAAAATTTACAGCGCAAGTGCAAGAGTACGTTGTCACTATAAGTACATTAAATTCTTTTTGTGATTGTTACGGACCTTTAAGTCGCCTCATAAATATATTTGAGTCGCCCATTTATGAGTGTTAGTGAAGTTGCTAATATAGGACTTGGCCAAGCGGTTTCGTTTTGTCATGTCTCAAATACGGTGTGGAAAAACTTATTTTTCCCCACCCGTGAAGGTTTTGGGACCCACTGCGCATGACGCATCCAGTGTGTTTCCACCTTTACTCGGATAATGAGTATCATTCTGATCTTCTTGCATATGGAATTAAATGTACCCAGCATTGTTATTAAAATCAAATGGACACTTATTGAATAAATATAGAGACTGGAAGTGAAACATTCACTTCGGGTTGCCCAACCAAAGCCCAAGCGTGAGGAATGGAGGGAAGAGTACGGCCAGAGCGCTTTTGAAATTTTTCAAATCTTGCATAGCATTTTACCATTGCAGCGCTTGCAATAACGGTTATAGGTTGTCAATACTAACATTTCAGCGATTGCCCTTGCTTGCTGGAATGCAAATTTATGTGCTCTGCAGGGTTGACGTAACGGACTGATAATTAATATCCGATTATGCTTGCATTTTATCAATGCTCATCAATTATATACACTAAAATAAATTATCATAACACAAAATTTGAATCAAATTTGCATAATAAAAAACTCAAAATGCATAGCATATAAATATCATTCATGTCGTTCCGCAGTAAAAGAAATGCCAAAAAACTCTCGGTTTATAGCTGTTGTACATGACTCCGTAAACTGAAATTCAAAATAAACGGCCCGAATTTCGAACGTCGAAAAGAAAGCCGAAGAACCAATTTTCAGTAATAAGATAAAATTATAGCTCTGTGAGCCAATCGGTCCCTATAAAAACCGCAAATTTCAAATATAATACTCACACATATTACAAATTACTTTTAATGGCGGTGCAGGGCGACGAAGGATTGAGATTGTATTTATGTTAGTAAATATACAAGATAAATGAACCAATTGTTTCAGCATTGTCTCCTAGCCTTTATTGTAAAGTCCTAGTCACTGAAGCACAGGGACATGAAAAGTTCATATATTGTGCGACGCCGTCACAGGAGCGGGATTTTGAATGAGTGGGTTTTAGGAGCGGGATTTTTCCGGAAACCTCAATTGTCGAAACAAAAATTTAATGGGAAGATAAAGTGAGCAGATCTTTGCATATCCGGAACTCTCCGTCACAGACTAATCGAATCAGGTCGTGATTTGTATATTTTAGTAGAATACCATAGAATTAACATTCTGACTAACCTACCAGGCCCAATGTGTTTATATACCGGCTCAGGGGTAAGAACGTTCCATAAAAGTGGTCAAACGGTACCGGCTCTCCCGCGTGAAAACTCTTTTTTGCATACGGAGCACAAACAAATTATCCAGATAGCACTTTACTTACTTTTTCACAGTTCGGTCGAAAAACTATAAATTCTCACATTGCCCCTACCAAGCGACACCCGATCTACCCAAGTGACCACTCCTGGATGGGGCATTGTGAGAATTTATAGTTTTTCGAAAGAACTGTGAAAACGTAAGCAAAGTGCTATCTAGATAATTTATTTGTGCTCTAGATGCAAAAAAGAGTTTTGAAATATCTTTAATAGTATTCGCGGGAGGGCCGGCACTTTGTTCATAAGAATAGTTTACATTATGAATAATGCATTAAATCCTTTGAAGGTTTTAGTGAGTATTGATCAGTTAACATGTTATAAATAGAATAATGCGTTGAAAAAAACAAAATTAATTAAAAAACTGTTCGGTTAAATGCCATAATGTTACGAGGCCTTAAAATACAGTTTACATGTAATTTAAACACGAATTTTAGCAAAAGGCCTTGACCTAGCAAGGAATATTTAGGGTTTTTAAAATTTGGTTACTGTCTACTGCACCACTAGTGCTGGGAGCGGGATTTCTTGGAGGAGCGGGATTTTTGTTCCACCAGCATATAGACTTTCGTGGCACAACCCTTAGGAAGTGTTCATGTCCCTGAAGCATATTAATAAAATATATCTTCAGTCACATGCACATATATGACCTGCATATGTCCATTGATTAGGTATTTCTTGTCCGAAATGTGTCATGTTGACATTAAAACCACGCTTTCCTTACATATGTATCGGCGTACTCCAATTTCAAAGTTGCTTAATCTCGAATGGAAAGGAAATTGTTAAATGTATTATTCCACAGCGCCATCACAATATCCAAATACCTCGTCGTTTATCATTTTCATTGAGATGGCCTTCCAACATACAATTTAGGAGTGCATATGTCGCATATGAGCATCGTCAGCAAAATTCTTTACCGTACAATCGTATAAAAACAGTTTACAAATAAGGAAGTTATGGGGACCATAACCAACACAATGGCCGGAATCCCAAAATCAAATTCTTTAATGACTTGAGGTACATGCATGCCCAGTTTGAACCAAATCGGTCCAACGGCAACGAATGCTATTGCTTGGTCTTTGGACTCACAGGCAGACATACAAACAAACAATGATTACATTATCATCACTATAATAATTATAGAAAGCAAGATCTACCACATTAATTACCCTACATGCATTACATGATTCAAGCAAAGATAGTATCTATGGTAAATAAATATTTTGGTTTTAATAAAAATGTCAAATTATTATTTTGAATTTGAAAATCATTCCGCTTCACTTCCTACTTCCAAGCAATTATGTTTACAATCTTACATTACAAGTATATATGGAAATATCAAAACGCTAACCAGAAAAGCTAAATTAATTATAATATATACTGAAACCTGGGCACCTGCAAAGACGAAACTACCAGTCTCCGCGACCAGTATAACTCTCCCAGAGTTCGCAAAAAACTGCGATATTACGCTTTTCCAAAAAAATGTTTACACAACAAAGAACCAATTATGGACTTTTAATAACTTCCCCGATACAAATAACAAATTTGTTGGAATGCTTTGTCAATCCTGCTTTGGCAATGCATGCAAAATAACCTTACAGTCTTGTTTTCAGGGCTGCAAACAAGACCTTTCGATAATGTTTGCTTTACACATTGCACCTAATATTAATTGTGAAGCATATCGTAAAAATATTTTTGTTGATTCAAAAAATCATAAAAATTGATAATTTACCCTTCCGTGACTGATTAATGCTGAATTGTGAGATTTGGTTTTGGTACGTGTCTACAGGTGTTATTTGATTGATAACACGGCTTTCCGTCCAAATTTTAAATTAGTCTCATGGTCACAAATTGTAATTTAAAAAAGCAACGAGGTGGCCCCATCGAACGCATTTAATAACTAATAAATGTTTAATGAATACGATGCCTTCAACAACCGGGTTACTGTAATTCTCCAAAAATCTGCAAACATGTATATTAAGTTTAGTGAGTTGGATTTTTTATACATTTCAGTATACCAATAATAATAATATGGCAATAGTAAAATGTGATACCGTACATACGGTGACACTTATAGTGCGTGTTTTGTAGAAGGAAATATAATGTGTCCGTCTCAAGACTCCAAATTGAATATTATGACTCTTAATTACTTTTTCCCAACCATATTCACCTCCATCACGCAGCAAGGTTATATATATGGCTGACTGTGCATTAATAAGGGTCACAAATAACGTCTTATTATTCGTACATCATAATATATGTACAATCGAATTGTCAACAGCGGATTGCCATCTGACTATTCGGGACGTTGTAGGTACGATAAAATTTTCCACTCCCAATTACTATTTGTGCACTTTTTGGTCGAATTTGTCGTATTGCTTTTGGTTCTGCACCATTGGAAGTAACGGAAGGATATCTCCAGTGGATTTCCCTGTGAAGACCCATGCTTATGTATTCCGCAAAATCCGCCTTCAGAATCGGATTCAGCATCATTGAAAACATATTTCACCAAATTTTCATCAACATCGGGCAACTTGGGTGGAGAACCCTTCCTTGTAAGGCTGATTTTACGGGATGTCCACATGGCAATGCAATAGCCTGATCAAAATCTTATCATCAAATCATCATAATCGCTGAGTAATACCCAAATACTGCATATTCATTTAAAACAGTCGAAGTACATTTATGTTCAAACGGTTCGAAGTATTACGTTTGGAATGTTTTAGAGAAAGAAGAAATGGGGTATTGTGAGATTCGTAGTTTATTGGCACACAACTAATTATTTTTAAATAAACTAAACAACTAAATTAACTACGTTTATTCATGGCCTGTTAAAGTAATTGACAAACACAAATTGTTAACAATGTTTTTTCGCATATGACATGTTCCATTTCAACGGCAACGAACCTTGTCCACCGATAAATTACTCAGCATCAGAATCTCTATTTCCCCCGAGGACTACCTCGGCACCAAAATCTCCCAAACGATAGCTTGTCCCGCACCAGAATCTCCTCCCCTCCGATTACACGAGGTCTCCAGAGCCGTCGTCGGAGAAAATTAAAAAATGCACACAGTAACGCTCCTCCGTTTTATATATTATGAACACACAACGACGATTAAAACAACAAAAACAATTAATAAATACGTATTATCACTTTCATCTATTCCTTTTTTTCTTATCATTACGAAATTTAGGATACGGTCAGGACACTTTGTATTGAATGTCCATTTCCTTCGAACATGCACCGCTCTTTCATGTGTTTCATGGAAGTCCCTCAGCATTGGTCGTCCCCATAAAGTCAACAGAGAAATTTGGTTGAAAAACTCGCGACGCCGTTTGGTACAATTGTGGACTTTGTTCGTGTTTTTATAATCTGCTTGTAAATACCACCACGCCTCCAGCATCAAAATGGTCGTTATTGTTTCTGTTATTGTGGTGATAAATTTTCGCAAAAGATTACAATTCACGGATAAATTAAAAAACATCTTCAAAAACGCTTTGAAACCAAAAATGGCATACCTGCCGACACTGAATTGTCTGTTACCGGGGTGGGCCCTGGAGGCTCTCCATGCGGTCTTCCTGATGGAGCCCTGGGACGGTGCTCCTTGTGTCATTGGATTAATTGTTGGCGGTGGTGCTTTATGTGTCTAATTTTATTAAATCAAATGTTTCAAAGGGTTTTTATTCATTATCAAAGAGTCCTTAATGACATTTGTTTTCGTTTTGCTGTTGGGTGTTTTATACCCCCTTCAATCTAGGAGCGTTGGCTGCTGAGAGCCACTTCTCCACTCCAAGCCAGGAGGCTCCAGCTTCAGGAACCTCAGCATCCTTTCGGGAAACTGTAGGAGCTGCCAGGAACGGAGCGCCTGGATTCCCACCTCATTCCGTCTTGGCCGTGGCAGCAGCTTTGCTGGAATTTATTCTGTATACGTTTTAACATGAATATTTTCACTTTTTACGTTACTACAGAAGCTAATTAATTTCGTGCAAGCACCGAAAGTCAATACGTTACAATTTTGTGTTTTGTTTTTGCAACAGTTTTCGCCATCATATGGTTCTGGGAATCTGTTCTACAATTCCATCAGTGGTTCAGGTGATGCGTAATGGCCGGAATGCAGGCAAGCTTTCCGCTGCGCCTGGTTTGGCAGGGATACGGAGGAGGTGCTGTGGATGAGAGTCGTGGCGGTGCTGGTTTTGAAGACATTTTGACCGGTGTTGACGCCAACGTCAATGCTGACCAGCTGGAGTTCGTAATGGTGGGAAGGCCTCAAGCTGACTAAACTCCTGTTTATTTGTATTAAATATTTTGAACTTTATTTTGTGTTTATGTTTTTTTCTTCTCTTTATCTTCCTTAAGACATTAAATGAATTAATTTTTGAGTTTTGAAAATAATTTTGTGTCGCAATTATGGTTTTATTAATACTTGGCTTTATTTCGTTAAGAAACCGAATGTACTATTCCATGTTGGAAATTATAAACTCATTAATTTGGTTTTCATGGTTTATCGTAGGTAATACTAATACAAATACTACTTTTGTTTTCGCTCGTTCGCACTTTACAACTCAAAACAATTAAGATACCAATGACTTAAACTACTTTAAATTACGGGTGCTAATACTTGCCAACAATGGCCAAACTATTTGTGGTATAATTAACTTAATACTAAACTTTTCTAATAAATTTGTCATAATTGACCTACATGGCTGAGCATAATCAAACCATGTTGACCTTTCTGGCCAATTCATTCATAATTTTGGTCTAATTTTGTGCTATGTGTAGTGCAAATGCGTGAAAATAACATTCACAGTCAATTTTCTGAATGTTCTTATTGCAAACCAAAGGTTTCTTATTAGTTTCTGTGGCCCGTGCAATTATTGCGGTAAGGCAATTAAAATACTATAACTCAAATGATGAAGTAAAGAAAACGTGGAAGAGTTAAGAAAATATGATGGCAAGTGTGATTCGATTACAGGGACCACATTCTCGGGTATACTGCGTTATTAATTATTTGAATACGTAACATGAAAGTATTGCCGTCACATTATGTTTGAAGGTTTATTGTTTGAAATCGCGCTTCTGAGTTTGATACCTGGACTTGTGAATAACTGTCGCGGTTTTAGGAATACTTAGGTAGTATGTTTTGATTCACAATTGGGACGGATTCTGTTGCTTCTGTTGTAGTCTTCTGTATACGGCTCTGCAAAGAAAAAAGTGAACCATTATATGCTTCAGTTATTGGCGTTTGACCTATATCACTTGAATATGAAATAACATTTCTGATGATGGACAAAATGCGGAGACAATGCGGAAGTACGTAGAGCGATGCAATCAATTTGACTTATGGGTGAAATGTAAAGGAACTTTGCAAAATCGGACTTCAAGTGTCCCAACCATGGCTATACATATTATCACGGATACGCTGTACCGTCACACGGCGCGGGCTTTCGCTAAAGATAATCAATTTATACGATGATAGTGATACGGGATAGGGAAAAGTGACAATCCGATAACAGTAAGACGAAAACATGATATTACGAAACAAGTTCTCGCAATGTGACGGAATTCTAAAATCCGTATTTCCGACACATTTAAATAATATCCTTCCTTATATCTACAATGTATGTTCTCATACGCCGCTTACCTACATCAAAATTGAAGTTGAACATTAAATAGGGTTGGTCTTTCCAATGCGTCCAGAATTACGTCAGTAGGTTCTTGGTCATCGTCCAAAAACTGAGCTAGTTCATCTTGTTGATCTAAAAGTGTATGTAAGAAAAGAACGAAATTACATATTTAGAGCTCTACTCTAGGCTCTACTATACTATCCTATTTTGTATTGCTTTTATACATTTTGTTTTTATATGCATTGGCGAATTAAATACCTTTTCGTACATCTCCGCATCTCTTACGGGTGCATCATCTTCGTCCTGGCCTGTTTTAATACCATGCTGAGCTGCACCAGTACTTTTTTTGTAGAGACATCTGTTTGGTCATCGACAGATTCTGCACTGGCACGTTTCCGCTTGTAACTAGGCGCCCCTGTATCGTGTCCCTTCCACGCCCTCAACGGCAGCCGGTCAAGGTCATCAGGACCATCGAGCGCGATGCGCTCCATCCAATTCCAATACCAGGAAGTATTGCTTCATCCTTTGCCAATGCTTCCCTTTTGCCTCCAAAAAAGTCAGACACGGTTCTCCCCCTCGGCTTCCCTTGCACATTCCTTATGTTGACCAAAGAGCTATCCCAACGAATTGATTGCAGATTGGCTACAATAGCTCTTGCTATGACCATTGAGATGGAATGCTTTTATTAAATATGTATATAGTCTCAAATGTATATAGTCAGCTTACCAATAATGTCCTTGCTCTTGTCACTTTCACCACACAGGAAGAACTCGTTGTGAATCAAAAATTAGCAGCACGCTTGCATTATAAACCTTATAATACTAAACAAATCAATTTAAATAAAATCAAGCTTGCATTTTCACCAGTGCTGAATACTCCGATTTATCTGAAATAACACTATCGTTTTCACTAGTATTGACTAATTCATTTCATTTAAGATTACAAATAGCATTTTCACCAGAATTAAATTAATAAAATTTATTTAAAATTGCACATACATTTTAACCAGTAATACTATCAAATAATTTAATTAAATTCAAAATACACTTGCATCTTCACAAGTAGCTTTGCATATTGAGTAATTAAATCTGGATTTATTTTTAGCACGTGACTGCTCACGAAAGGTAGTATGTATTCTTTTACTTACCGGCAACAGTGAAATACCCCTGGTCCGATAGGTGATAATTATGGAGCGAAATGGTTCCTATGATAGCTGCAGAAGCTGGCGTGTCTCCGTCCGATATGTTTAGGGATACAAACACTAATTTGTGTCCAAAAAGTGAGTGACCGCCAGGATTGTCTCTTGGGTTGGAACACAGGGCCTTCAAAAATAAATGTTCCGCAAAAATGGTAACAACTAACCGTGATTTGAAGAACGCAACAATTACACTACGTTGCCACTGATTTCGTTTAAAATTTATTTATTTATTTGGACATTTATATTTATTTTTAGATGGTTGCCACATTTTGATCTTTCAATAATTTCTATAACGACGAAATATGAAATCAAGATCACGTATTAGAATTGTGCCGATTGTGGAGATAGATGCGATAGGATGGTTGACTATGCTTTGTACCCGTTTTATACCCGGAAGAAATTATCAGACCTCTAATGGAAAATGTTAATTACAGTTATCGATTTTGTTATACTTACATGCATAATGATTATAAGATGAAATATCGATATTATCGATTGATTGTGCTAAGTACGTACAAAATTCAGTTTTGGAAGTACAGAGGAACATAGTATTGACATTATTAGATTATTTGAAATATTCCCTTCGGTCGTTGCTGCAGTTCTGGTAAATAAAGAATATCTGTGATAGTATGGTCTGTTGTGATGTGAATTTATAAAAGTATTTTCAAACAATAAAGTTCACTACATTTCTAAAAGTTAGTTGCTCAAAATTGCTTGAAATCTGTTTGTAATCGATTAAAGTTTTATAAGAGTTGATGTAGATAGACGTATTTTTCAGAGCTTCGCGATTAGATTAGCAAATTATAAATAAACTGCTGACACACAACTCAACTACAACCGGAGTAAATATGGCAGCACATATTGCGCTAATATTTTTCTTACTACTGAGATGTCAGTTTGCTTCAGCTGAACTCTCAATGGGACAAAGAGATATCCTTTTAATCGGCAGGTTGGATCTAGCTGAGCAGCTTCAAGTGTTTGAAAACTGCACAGTGCAACTAATAGTTAATCACGTTTCTGAAGTCGGCACATTGCAAGACTTAATCGATGGTTCCTACGACTTAATTCCTCTGAAAATGCCAGTCGTGTATTCAGCGCACTATTACGAACCATGGAGTTATGGCTACATAGCCTGCAACACGATTCCCATGGTCTATATACCAGAAAAATCTAACTTTGTAATGAAGGTCCATCTGGTTGCAAAGTCGACATGTATGGTTCATGTCTACATTGACCCAAAACCGTGTAAGTTGTGGGAAGCCACAGCGAATCGCTTCTTCTTTGACACAAGGTATGGACCGCAAACACTTCCACCCAATCTACTTGAACTAGCGCATGAGCCTAATGTGACCGGCGCAGCAATGTCGAAGAACCACTGGTTTTTCATTCAAGTGAAACGACGTGGGTTAGAACAAACAAAAAAGGGCTCAAAGTGGAATTCGCTACTCTTTACTCTAGATAGCGATTTCGATGGAGCTCATATCACATCAATTCGTCCGACCAAAATAATTTACGAAATAGCATATTCGGCAGCGGAACAACTGCACACCGTGTCTGCATGTCATTTTGTTAGATTTCGGTTTACCACCGATTCCACGTTGTACAAAATGTTAAAGCCGTCACTTGAAGTTGACGCGCAAGTAAGCGGTACGTATGACTACAGGACAGGCATACAGGAAACATTCAAACTTCATGCTGCAATGGACTGGATTACATTTTCGTGTGGAGGAATATGGCTGCTTCCAAGACAATCAGAAATGAATTCATTAGCCCTGTTCATCTTTTCCCGTACATTAAAACCCCGACAAGAGGACGCGTCACTCAGATATGTAGACGCGCTGTTCCCAAACTCGACCGTTTATGTTGTCATGCATTTCGGAAGTTTGAAGGATTTGCCGATTCCCCTGATACTTGTTCTGGAGACGCCACCGTCGCCCACCTATGTACGTCTGGATTCCCCATTTCCTGTATATTTTCTATCGTGTACTAATTTAAGGCGGGGACAATACTTGATGCTACATGGATTCACTTCCGCTTTCGACAAGCAAACCTGGATCTCATATTTTCTTGCTGGGATAACTACAAGCATCATCCTACTGAAATTGAAAGGACGTGTTTCAACATGGAACAAAATAACCTTTCCATTCAACTTACTACTGTCACAACAAATTGGATTTCTAAATAAATACAAAATGTTGCTCTTTCCTTGGGTGCTGGTTGGCATGCACTTGTCCACGGAGTATCAAGGAGAGAACATCAAATCTGTTATAAATAAACTGACGCCCCAGCCGCTAGACAGTTTCGCTGAATTAATCTCCAACAATTTTTCCATTTTGTCGCTACCACTAGTCCACAGCATTGCCCAAACTCGGGAATGGATAGACCAAGAACCTACCTTGGGATTCGAGAAATGTGACAATAGTGCATGCGTAACAGAATTGGACATGTACTTTATACTGAAACGGGGTCTAAAGTTGGGAGACATGAATGTCGTAGATGAAATTGAAGCAATGATATACAGGCCAAATATTTGGCGAGACTACACAAAGATGACGGCTGATTCACTACTGTCTCAACTGAGCAATTGCAATCAAACAGCATATGTTGCTCCGTATAATCAAGTACTGAACATGTATTCAACCGTAATGGAAAGTCATGGTGTGTCTAACGAACATGACTTACATATAAGTACACTGCCGCTGGAGAAGATGCAGAACGTGTTGACATTTCGAAGGCTACATATTTCTGCTGAGTCATTTTTTAGGCGGATTCATTCCATTGATCATTCCGGACTAACCTTGGTTTGGACTAGGCGGCAAAAGGAGGGTTTGCCGGTAACAACAAAGAGGAATATGCGTGAGTACAGAACAGAACGACAAGCGGAAAGAGATTCACCATCTCCGATTTCCATGGCAGGAAATACAGTGGTTGTGTTTTATACCTGGCTGGTCGCCTTGGCTGCGTCTGCACTCTCATTTTTACTGGAGAGTCGTGCGGTGGGGGTGCGAACCTTACGGTATGTGTTTCGTCAGAGGAGACGATTGCTGGATTTCATTGCTAAACACCGCAGCCAATTAAAATCCCGACAACGTCATCAAATCAGAATTGTTAATACAATTGACAGCATTGCATCCGACATTCAGATCTGAACACGGCAAAAAATCGTTTATATATACATGGCGCACTCATTTTCAGCGGAAACCGGAAATGTTTCTTGATTATCGTATGCGCGAATCGAATGCTATCTTTAATGTATGCTTTCAAGCATAAGACTAAACGATATCATGGTATTGAGGGACATGTAATACCTGGGAACATTCCATGATATTATTCCTGGTGGATAAAAACATAATGTCGGCATTGGTCGATTACAACAAAAATCAACTACGGGAACGGTTGGATTCCCAGGTTGCCGTACGAAGCGGTGCGACGGCTGCAAGGCTACATTTCCTCTGGAATCGATCAAAGACTATATCACCTCATTGCATGGTGTGCCAGGATACGAGAACGGAATGCTCAGGGTAGATGGAGAAATATAACGATGCATAAGGAAAGCATGGAAAATGGCACAAAAAGCGCGTCGATGGATGGAAATATTTTGGTGATTTTTGTTCCTTACCTTGTACGATTAGCGATTTGTGGAGTGGCATTTGCACTTGAATTACACAGCATTATTTTGGGTGCACTACACGCTTCTTCCTCAAGAGTTATAGATGCGTATGAATCAGCGGCGAGAATATTGAGCACAAAAATGACATGGTATTAAAATTTAAATAATTTGGTTGAATGAACAACTAAAAAATAAAAACAGCCTAACAATTACCATTTTCCTGATACTTCTGAAATGTATATAATTTTTATTTAAAAAATAACTATTGTGTCCGAACCATTGAATATTGGTGTACGCGTCCTCAAATAAAACTATCTGATAAAGTATATATTTCATTGATTTATTACGTCAAAAATTTTGTACCGATTTTGTACAACAAATGGAAAACTACGACGACTAGTATCCTTTTCCCGGACAAATTAAATTGATAACATGTTTTGTGTTTAGTCGGTGATAGACCCCAAAATGACATTTTCTACAAAAAGGCTAGTTTTTGTTAATTTTGAAACGAAAAATTCCACTGGGCCGTATCCAGGTAGGTAGTATAATAGAATAATAGAATAGAATAATAGAATAGAGGTAGTATAATAGAATTGCAAGCAACACTGTTGTCTGACAGAAAATCTAAAATTAAAACGTTAACAATTTATGAGATTATTTATGTACGCCAACAACAAAGATCTCATCACATAGATCTTATTTGTTACCAATCGGCCCATGTTCTGTCATTTTGACTTCTCCGAACAGCTTTTGAACAGCGGCTAACTTGATTAAGAAACGAACGTGACACTTGCTTGACTTGCACCAAAGAAATCGAATCGCCATTACGTCCACACAAAATTTCATGATTTTTCTTAACAGTTTCAGATGGACCACTGGATTGACTAGTGCGTCCAATCATTGGTTGAATGCAGCATTCCTGGTTCAACTATTTCGACAACCACATGGTGATTACGTATTACCATGATCTTCATGCAGAATAAAAAGACATTTTGTATCAAGATTTTATTGAAAAATAACATATGAGCCAAAGTCAAATACTTGGTTTGAAATACTGAATTCTTACCTGTTGCCATCTGTTGGTTGTGACAATATAATTTTGTTCATCATTTGACCTTGACACTAGGAATGGAATACAGGACGCGTAGTAGGAAAATTTGTAGACCGATGCAATAGGAGAGAGGAGGTCCGTCATCGAGGTAAATTTACATAGATTCGTACTCAATAATTAATACGAGGGCTTTTGCAGTAGTTGATGTCATTCTGATTTGAAAGATCCTTTAAACATTTCAGTAAAACTGACTCTTAGTACAAATTAATTTTACTACTATAAACATACTATAAATGTTACACACACTAATCCCGAATGGTGAAGAATTAAATTGTATGGATTTCTTATCGATATTTTACTTCTGCACTTTTAGTGACAGTGAAATTAAATGGTCGGCTTTATTTGCACACATTATACTTTGATAACATTAACAAATGTAGCTGAACTAATACTTAAAACAATTTTCCGGGAAAGTTCAATTTGGTTTGAATTTCAATAAATATGTGCTTGAAATGGCATACATTATCTACACGTTCTTGCAGTATGGAAAATCGATTAGTACCATATACGTATGAACTATATTATGTACTAAAGAGATGGATGTCTAAATTATTCAGGGCTTTTCCAATATGAGTTAAACTGTTGAATGAACAATTAATGCAATTTACAAAATGCAATGGACTTAAAATTTATATCTCGTGATAAGGTGGCGAAGTTCATTCCTCCATTACTATGCATTCTAATTATCCACCAGATTGTCATCTGCTAACAAGTAACATAACAATGAGAATCATTACCAAAACCATTAGATTTGATTTGCAAGTTCGATCTCATGTATTAATTACAGCTATAAACTTTAGCTTGTATCAGCTTATGTATTAGTAGTAATATATTAACCTAAAAGATTACTCAACTTCAGTATTCCAATAATATTTCGATAAGAATTATTGAAGTGTTACAACAATAGTCACCAAACAATTAAGAGAATGATCAATCCATTCCATAAATGTGCTCCGGTTAACATTGAAATACACTCCACCCAGTCGGGGTGTAATGGAACGAAATGATCTGGCTGCTTTGTAAGCAAACGTGTTTCTTAATGTCGAAACCAAAATTCGCCGCTTAAAGCGTTTCCACAATACTTCCAACGAATCACTGGCGGAGCATTCGGTGTAATAAATAGTCATTGGGAGTAGCGCAAAACCTTCTACTATTCCTAACAAAGACAGGCCAATAATTGATCCGCCCAAGAATATCTGATGAAACCGAATAATAGAGAATACAGACGTTACAAGGATGACCAAAAGACCCGTTAAATGTATTGCAACTCGGCCGGTCGACAGTACAACATTTTAAACTGCCACCAGGCACTGAAAGCTTCGGTACATTGACAAGAGCATGTCATCCGCGACAACTGCAAGATTTGCTGTCCGAAATTTGTACAACTGTTCACCGGTTTGGTGTAGCCATATGGCGTTAGTTGGCATGGCAGCACGCAGCCAAAATTGTGGAAGGAAACCGGAAATCATGGTGAACAGAAAATATACCGTTGCCGTGCCAACGTAACAAATGGCAACCCATACTTCAAAAACTGCAATTACAATCGATTGCCAATTTAATCCAATTTGGATTTCTAGGACGTCCTCGACTATATTATGAACAGGATCGGCGGAATTGAAAATCGAGAATCCAAATAGAAATGCAACGACCAGTGTGCTGTAGCAAAAGTATTTGAAAATTCTTTCCACCTTCTTGGCACTGTATGATTGAATGGCAACGGAGGAGTTGTCAAATGTTTGCTTCAATGTGTTGTGCAACCGAAAGGCCATATTTAAAGAGGCACCAATTTCTTCTTTCATTTCGACTTGAAGATTTCCCAAAGCCGTAAGTGTGACCATGCAAGCCAGGAACAATATTAAGCAAAGAAGCGTTACAATATCTTGGCCGGACGGCAGTCCAGGGACGCTGGCTGTATCATGGACATCATCAATGAAAAATCTGGGGTACATGTAAAGACTAATCCCAATTGGAATTATGAATCCAAATAAATCCATCATCATCCAGTTTATCTACCTGTATCCTTGAAAGGTTTCGAAAAGTCCCGAGTACTTGTTCCAATAAAAGCAGCCAGATCCTGTGTACTTTACGAAGGCTCCCAGGCGCGTAGTAACGTCTCCGTAAACGTTATCCGTTAACATATACACCTCCATATTGGAAGACGAGGAGGAGTGGACAATCCGTTGTCTAATTTGATGTTGAAAATGAATTTGAATATGTTGCCAATTTGCCTAAACGTATTACTCACTAAACTATTCCGCTATTCCGGAATGATAAGCAGTTCCTACATTTCCCACCAAGTTACCTACTTTTGTGGTGATAAAGGCTCGGAGTTTCTATGGAATTGAATTTACACTGTGTAAGTTTCCTTATAAGATTTTGTAATGCACATTACAAGAGAGTTGGTTTTCGATGACGCTCCAATAACGTTCACTCAACCGAACTGCGCATTTGTGTTCGCAGTATCTCTACTTTTGTCATGTACGTTATATTCGCTAGCACAGTTTTATACGAAGTGGGGGAATTGCTGGAAAAAGTTTGAAACTAACTGAAAAAAATTATTATAGAGTATGTTGGTTTTTGCCATAGTAGCATTATGAAGTAACTTAGAATACGTATTGAACGTACGACATTTCATTACGACAAAGCTGGAAATGTAAAATTGTCTCTGTAACTCGATTTAAAATCGATAACCCCTAAAATAGTTCGATCGAATATTCCAGAATGTTCGAACGACGAATCTATGTTGGAACGACGAAGTAACAAACCGTTAGACGTACACATAGGTTGGAAGAAAGGTATGCCCATCCAATTCGTGCATGTAATTTGTTGCAGGAACATGAGTAATGAATACGGATGTAACTCATGGAAGAGGTATCGCCGTGCTTCAATAATTTAATGAATAACTTATTAGGGGATTTATATTGAACAATTCAAGCCTTGCCATCATAATAAATGTATGACTTTTGCAATATGGTATAATATTGCAGGAAAGCTCTTCTCAATTTCGCATTCAAATTTACTTTAAAATCCATTTTTGCACTGTTTCCCACAGATATGTCACGATACATTTGTTTTATTTTTACACATCCAATTTACAATCACATACCACTCCATGTTCTTAATTTTTGACATTCTATCTATTAATATACAGAAGTAGCAATGCATGATGATTAAATATAATTAGCTTTGACAATCGTTGAAGCTTTCTCATTATGTATTCTTGTAATATATGTATAGGCTATACAGTATGGCCACACGTGAAACTGCTGCAGGAGCATGCAATCTGCTGGCCACTGCCGCATTTTTATTTTGTGAAAACATCCAAATTATAGAATCATTAATAAGCTCTTTTACTATGGTGAACTTGAATACGAAGAATACTTTCATATCCAACGGTCTCCGTAC
>CM023200.3:6475480-6547480 GCA_004115045.4 Sinella curviseta | reverse complement strand
TACATGATCTGCACTTGTGCCATATTGAGACTGACACGTCTTTCACTTGATTCATATTGCAGTTACACAGTCAATATGGTCAGATCTAAGCATGTTACACTCGAAACGGATTTAATGAAATCGTATAATGAAACCTTAGAATTCCCAATGAATTGCCTAATAAATATGTGGTTTTGCTACCATCTCTATTTGCGTTTAAAAATTGTTGTCGCCATTCTTTTTTCTTCGACCCACTTCCAGATACACAAATGATCCTCAGTTGTTTCTGAAGGATAAATTATCCTTCGAATTGCCAACTACTGCAAGATTGCTTTCGTCAGCGAATATGACTAATTTTCTATTAATAATTACAGAAAGCAAGTAATTTTTCATTAAAACAAATAGGCTAGAACTTAAGCAGCTTCTTTGCGGTGTATCGTGCTTAGTTAACATCGAATTTGAATTAATTGTATCCACACTAACATTGCTAGTCTAACAAAGCGTCTTCTGAATTCTAAATACGACTCTAGCCATTTATGGCATCATGTACGTTGTCAAATATATTAGATTTGTGGATAATCCGTTCCGCATTAACGAAACTTAACTAACAGATTAAAATTTATCGCATGCGGTCAAACATTGATAAGCAATATTCCACGTCTCTATTCCAGATATTCAATTACGATATGTTCGTGTTTTTAGAATCAATAACCATTTTGCTCCCTTCCCATAGTACATATCTGCGTGCCTATTTGAACCAACTACTGGTATAATCAAATTCTTCAGCTAAACACACAATCTGCATGTCAAATAACATTGCGGAATACCACAGAAAAAGTTTTTACGTCGACCAGCTAAGCGGTATCCACAATTTTCAAAATATACTCCAAAGTTATTGTTATTCTTGACATTTGATCCTGAAGCAACCGGGTTCCTAGGGTTGTAACAACCATGGATCGTCCCAGGCGTACCAGTCTGTTATTGTAATTCATAATTCGGTTGTCTCCTCCAATTCTCTTTCGGAACTCCATGGAATATGGAACAGCGATGTAATTTGAGCGATGCAATTTTTACATGTTAGTAAAAATTAGTGTTGGGTACGTGTTAAACAGTTTTTGCATGTCAATTTATTATTTTCGCCTTAACATTTCCGCTGCTTGACACGTGCAAATAACTTATATAAAAGACGATGCAGTATAATTATTGGTACGGAAGCAAGGCGTGGTGTCTACCATGTAAAGTTCCCTGTCGTCAGGGAACTTATTAAGGAATTATTAACTTAGGAATTTATTAAGTTGGACTCAAAACGAAATGACTGTGTCGCTATTATGTCCCAATTAACGATTGGATTGGATCGATTGGACGTCCCCGGAAAGGATTTCCACCTCCCCAGCGCCGGTATATATAAGTCATGTCCCTAATGGTCTCTTTGACAAAGTCTCCATTCCTACAGCAATCATGTCGGCTTCGTTAATGCAATCGCCTCCTCTTTCTGAAAGATAACAACATCAATTTTATTATCACGTTGATAGTATATAGCTTTGTAAACCAAAAGCCAGCTATTTGGATGGAGTAAATCAATCACTGCTTTAAAAAATTACCCAATGGTGCAGGATTGCAAACGTGACGGATACACAGTGATCGTTTACAATCAGCCCAGGTCGTGCACGACGACGGGCATCCATACTTCATCATAACCTCGGCACTGGGTGCTGGGAAACCATACGAAGTTTTTCCCCAGTTTTCCCCAAAATTAAATCTTAATATTTTAATTTTATTAAAATTCACATAAGCTTTTCTTCTGACATAGCGGTAATTAACTACAAACTGCTTTCGTTGGCAAAACCGCAACTGCGTTTAACGGGAACATTAATCATAAAGTAGTTGTTACCGTAGCAGGGAGACGGTTGCAAGTTTATAGGACCAAAACTACCATTATTATCTTATGTGGCGTCGAAGATACAATATACGCCAAGGGTGTCACATCGTTCAGCCAAATGATTAGTTATATGACTGCGTCAAAATTTGGTGCTTAGTATCTAGGACGAACAAAGATTCTGTATCAATCTTGGCAAGAGTTGAAAACAGACTGACAACAATCACTTCCGGGGTTCCAATTTCTCTCCAAGACCAACCTCAGCAACCACAGGCATGGGTGTGCATTATTACTGTAGTATTTCACAGACGCAATTGCATACTGGCATTGAACTGATAGGGCTACAGATTAGGATTATTCCTTGAAATACCGTACTGATATTTGGGAATCCCAGTGATAAATCCTTCTTCAGGTCCTATTGCATTGTAAAACCAGACGCCAATGGGAACACAAAGCATTTCTTTGATAGAACGTGTACGTACAAGTTGAATGTTAGTCCTTCGCATGTAGTAGGTAGCTAATGTTTCTGCGTAGGTACAATGTACACTCAAGCAGTTCTACGATTCAACAAGGGCTAATGACGGTATTGATAATGCTCACATAATGAACGTTGCCAGGGTTCTTTTGTTATATTAATTAAAAGGTCCGTATTTTAGTTGAAACCTTTTCTAATTTGTTCTGTTGCATTGCCGGAAATCCCAGCTTGGTTCCCTGGTTCCTAAAATATATATTTAATGAATGCACCATACATTCAAATTGCATAGTGACATGTTTATTACCATGTATATTTACACGTGAAACGCAAAGTGGTGTAGTCCATTTTTCATTTATTTATTTTTACATGATATGCGCAGTTGAACCACACCATTTACAAATAACTTATTGTATCTTTTCTAAACGTGTGTGCATAGAATATTGACATTCATCTGCAGCAAATGACATCACTCCTAGAAATAATATTTTGACCGATAAAATACAGAGTGGCAACTGCAGATAGGTTTTCCTAAGGAATGAAAAAATCAAACAACTCAAAGTGAAATGGAGGAAAGAAAGAAATAACTTTGTCGCCACAACAGATCTTCAACTTCAAATAAATCCAATAGCCTTTGCCAAATTAGCCATTGCATTTAGTAGTAATAGCAAAAATAGTGAATCCTAACGTCCGAATATTCCCCAGAATATTTTACATGTTGACATTTATAGTCAACTATTTGCATCTGGATGCATCATTGGATTACACATTGAAAAAGCTAGCATTTTCGTCTTTTTACATTTTTTGAAATAGTGTTTGACACGAGAATTACTGGTTAGCATATATGCACATCTTCCCCGTCTCGGTTTCTCGTTCCATCATTTGGCATTGTGTATTTGAGAATTTTAGATTTTGAAACGATAACCACAATTTACGATGAATTTGCGTACATGCATCGGCTATGCAAGCTTACAATATTTATAACTTATGGATTCAATCATATATGTCTATATCTGTCAAAAATTGCTCAGCAGCAAAACTTTTTGGAATAACTTAATTATATATAAACGTATAATATCCCAATATCGATTGCGTCATCCTGAACACTTCGTTGTCTCCTAACTTAGAATGCGGAATATTTGATAAAATCGATATATGTTAAACGATAGCTGGCCTAAATAGTGAGGTATGTTCGCTAATGTGTTCAGATATTCATATATTTCAACTGGAGAAATACAAATTCATTTATTTAATTTGTCATGAACATGGGTATAGAATCAATAATCAATATGTTCATATCACACCGTATCTATCCTTCCCTATATTACCACAGCTTTATTTAGTGAAAGCATATAAGCGATCCTTGATTTAGAGCCTTCGTAGTTTGAAAATGTGAAATAATACAGTCATATTTTATTTGCGCAATCTAGTCTACAATCACAAGCATATTTCTAATCAACTGCGGGATTCGAATTCATCAAACGGTGTGCCAATTCCAAATAACTGCTTGTTTTACAGAATACGAGAATAGGATACATAATACTTTATCAACAGAATTTCAAGCTTCGCGAAACAATATTGGTTGCATTCTTCGGGTCTGTCGCAGCTTTGTCATCTTTATTGAATTTCGTCGTTATCGAAGCCGGCCTTTTGACAGATAAATACAAATTTGCAATTCGACCACTTCAGGGATTTCCACTAGAAAGAATTGACAAATGGCGTTACAACTCACAAGATATCGAGGCGCTTCGGAAAATTCAAGACACGTATTCAAAATCAAGAATGCGTGACGTAAGCTTAAACATAACAACGATTTTTAAAATGCTTGAGAGAATGCATTGCCATCTGGTGATTGACAACTTTGAAAACATTGACATTTTCCCATCATACACAAGTGCTGTACATCGCAGACTTAGTCTTGCTGTGTTCGAAAATTTTAAATACCTTGACGAGGCGTTCGTATTTTGGATACCTCATGGATTACCGTTTGGAAACTATACTGCGACCGAACTCAATGTCTTTGATTACACACTATCATGTAACTTATCCAAGTACTTTGGAAACTATACATTTGGTCCTTCTCATTTTTTATTGGACTACTGTACTAGACTAAACTTTTTCCAGTATGTTGCCAGCACAAAACCTTGGAACTGTCAGGTACACATTTCGCTACAATTAAGTCCAAACACTGTGTCAGTCAAAAGATACCCGGTAGCATTCAAATATGATGTCGTCTGGAAGATTTGGTATTACGCTTCTTTCCCACATATGGAGCCATCAATGATTCCACAAGTATACATGCTAGTCAATCATGAACACCTTACTCTATCCAACGACGACTTAAGTGCATTCATGTCTACACATATGGCCCTCAGGACAAGTCCGCCCCGAAAGTTCAATGACGATTTGTCTCAGCCACTTTTATTGTACACAAAAGTGGTGTTAGCTGTGGTATTAGACACTTTAAAACCTCGCGTCAATTTCAGTGTATTATCGTCTCAGTTTGTTGGTATGACGTCAGCGCATATCTCGGTAAGGAACCGAAGTATTTCGTTTTACGATCTTGCGTATAGCCTATTATCGATTCCAGAAGAAGGGGAAACTCGCTGGTTTGTTGAGTCCGGTCTCTGGGAATCTGGGCTTGAGCAGAGTGTCCATAAATGTGTACAGGTAGTGCAGCAATGTAAACGCGAGTTTTCGATGAACAGTTGGTATATGTCAAATGCAGCGGCAACCAAACTAGGTTTTGTAAGACATGACCAACTATTTGCACTCGGAACAGCCTCCATAATGTACGACATAATATCCAACGCAACTGTATCAAGCGATGCATATTACAATGTACGCAGAGTCTGCAAAGGAAACGAACACATTTTCCTCAACTTTAGCGATGACCTCGAGCCTCACCAACATGTGAAGCTGTCGCTAAATTTTGTCGGCCGGGGTATGTCAAAGCTACCAAACGTATTTAGGCTTTACTATAACGAGACCGTGTCAAAACTGGCATTTGTAAGTTGCGGAGGTGGACGCGGTAAACAGTCAGCTGGATTCAATGAGCTTGTAAAGGCGTACGACATGTCAGTTTGGATATTAATTCTAATCGCTTCCGTTATTGTAGCTAAATTTCATCATCAGCCTATGACAACGTCCAACGGAAGATTCAACACTTTTACTTTAGACATTATTCATGTCATCAAGGTGCTGCTAGAACAGGGCGACCCCTTCGCCTCCATTCTGTGCAACGTCTCCCGACTGAGATTTACTGTCGGTGCAACTTTATTAGCAGGGATAGTACTTAGCAATGGTTACAAAAACACAAATGTGTACAACATGATATCACCGCGACCAGTGGTTCCATACACAAAATTCCAGGAACTGACACAGGACCGCTTTAATATAATAGTTGGAATTGGGGCCATAAGTTTTGGGGAGGAAAAAGTTCGATCAGTATACAGTTCGAAACAGCTTTTGTTAAACTGGACACAAGACTTCAAGCGAGTAAACCCGCATTTGCTTCGTCACCTTACGGATGGATTTTCGCATGCGAGATCCGTGATGAAGCTGTGGTGGACAATGTGTTACTTCTTTGGTCTTGCGGGCAAGGTCTGTCTACGTAATTTGGCTAGCTTGAAAAACAATACCTCACTTCATCCTGGAACGACATTATTAATGCAGGAGGCACTTATGAAACATCAGCAGTTGTTGGCGAATTTGAGCGACCTAAATTACGAAACCATTAAAGGCAAAATATTGGACTACATTGAGGAAAACGAAGAACAAATGTTGTGGGTTCATCTAGAGAAATGTGACAAGTCTGGTTTGCTGTTACCGTCGTTCATGGCAAAGCAATACGCTGGGAGGCTCTTTCGCACTCACCCACAATACAGAGTATACGTTGGCGACGAAGACTATGTCGACCTTACAACTGGCTTTCGTCTTGACGGGCTGGTTCATCCAAACGTTATAAAACGAATGCAAGCAATTCAGGTCTCTGGATTGTGGAATTGGTTGTCGGATTTTATCCGAGTAAGAACCCACCACTTCCCCATATTAAAAAACTCTACGCTGGAACGGCCCGATATGAATGGCAATGTGTCCATTATTTTCTATGTACTATTATTTGGAATTGCCATTTCCGTCATCTCTTTCACGGTAGAAAATCGTAAAGTTGTTGTGATCATTTGTATTATTGTTTCTAAGGGAGTAATAATGACGTCGGTTTTCATTTACAAGTTTCTGATATACAAGTGTATGCTCTTGTTAGTGATGTATTTCAAAACATGTTGTATAGCCTTAACAAAATATTGCCGTAATGTG
Organism: Sinella curviseta; assembly: GCA_004115045.4. Lineage (NCBI taxonomy): Eukaryota > Metazoa > Arthropoda > Collembola > Entomobryomorpha > Entomobryidae > Sinella > Sinella curviseta. The sequence goes on along the minus strand of CM023200.3, from coordinate 6,540,836 downwards.
AAAAATACTGTAAAAGAAAAATTCAAGATATAAACATCTTCAATCAAATTGTACTTAAATTAGTTTCATGAATACTATAGTTAATCCAAATTATGTCTAGCTGAATACCGTTGTGTAATGTGTATGTGTGCGGTAAAAGTATCTGATGGTACAATAGATATAATAGCGTTAATTTGCGAATTCGTTATATTGAAGTTGAGACCGTTATTAGTGCAGTTTTTCATAACAGGCGCGGCATAGTAGTTAGCACTTTTTTCAAAGAATTTGGAAAGTGTATTAAATAACCAAATCGCTGTGAACACCTTGATAGTCATGTATCAATAAATTATAATTGTAAGTCATGAAATAAATTAACCTATACAACTTGTAATTTTCTTACATTTTAACGGTCAAAGTTTACAACTCCAAGTTTCTAATCTACATTTCATTTAGCAAACACCTATCATGTTTAGTGTTCAACCAATGGTTTGCCTTCCAGCAAAGCGTATTTAACCTGCAATATCGGCAAATTGGATAAAGCTGGCGCAATTATCGTTTTCACTCACACAGCTAATCCTCTGTATACAGTATACGTTAGCAACGAAAACTATGTCGATCTCACAACTGTCTTGCGGCTGGATTGATTGGTTTATCGAAACGTTGCTACACGAATGCAATAAAACAGGTTTATTGATTGTGGAGTTGGTTGTCGGTTTTTATTCAAGAGAGACCCCGCAACTTCCCACAATAGAAAAAATTCTACGCTGGAGCCGCCCGATATGAAAGGCAATGTGTCTATTGATGTGACACTGGAAATCGACACAAAATTAGTCAATTTGACCGCTGTCGGTAGGTGGAGTTCTCATGTGAGTCGCATATGTAATTATGCATAGTTCAATATATAACATTCTGCCAACAAGCTGATTTTCATGAATTTGCTTGTAGAATCCCCATATTTTGCATTTAGCAGAATCTGTCTTTTCCATGGTATTCAGCGTCGCGGATTCCATAGAAATCCACATTTTCAGCCAATTCCGACGCCGCATACAAACTAACCCCCCTTGTTAGCAATGGATACAAAAACACAAACGTATATAACATGATATCACCCCGACCGGTGGTTCCATACACAAAATTCCAGGAGTTATTAGAGGATGGTTTCGATGTAATTGTCGGAATTGGTGATGTATATTTTGTGAACGAGGATCTATTGCAAGTTTCCCACTCAAAGCAACTTTTGCTAAACTGGACGCATGAGATAAAACGAATTAGCCAACATAAGTTGGGGCATGTCGCACACGGCGGGACGGGTACGCTGGATGCTAGTTTCACGTCAGTAATTTATCAATGGTGGTATGTTAGTAAAATTTTCATTACAATTGGGTTTGGTAATTTGGAGACTTTGAAAAACTATACAGCGCTTCATCCCGAAGCAATCCGACTGATACGCGATGCGTTCTTACAACATCAACAGGATTTGTCAAATTTAACCGATGGCAACTACTAGAGAATTCGATTCAAAATTATGTCTTATATTAAGCAGAAAGAGGAAGCGGTACTGTATGATATCTTAATAATTGCAATAGATCTGCACTAATACTGGAGTCCTTCATGGGCAACCAATACGTAGCGAAACTATTTCGGGCTCATCCAGAATATAAAGTATATGTTGGTAACGAAAACTAAATGAACCTTAAAATTGGTTTTCAGTTTGAAGGTATGATTCATCCAAACGTTATAAAAAGCATCCAATCAATTCAGTTTTCTGGTTTGTGGAATAGGTGGTCCGACTTTATCTATGATGGAACCAACACCGACCCTGTGCTAAAGAATTCTACGCTAGAGAGACCTGATATGAAAGGCAATGTGTCCATCATTTTCTTTGTTCTAATCTTTGGTGTTGCGGTCTCAACCATTTTTTTTCTAATTGAAAATGGTTTTTCAATTCTCAATCGTGTTCTTATTATCTACAGATGGACAGCAGCTATAACTGTTTCTGTCTACAAATATGTGATATACAAATGCGCGTCGTTAATATCGGCAGGTTTCAAAACATGTGGTGGTTACATGATAATAATTTACTACATTCGCGGAGACTGTCTTCAATAAAAACCAATACTGTTCTAAATTAATCTTGTATTTGAGCAACATTTTTCGGCCGTGACCGCTTTTTGGCACGACCATCTCCGATTATTGTAAGGTGATAATATTTGTGTTATGGCGACCAAAAAACTACCAAACACCAAGTTTCGGACCCGCACCGCTTTGAATTTAGCAGTCTGGCCAAAAACAAGATTTTTCTACGCATCATTCTATCGTCGGACAACAAAATTCAAAGCAGTGTATCTTAGGACACGATCAATATTTTTTTTTGATTCAAAGTGCATCTGGTAGCTAAAGAATCAGCGCAAAATGGTCCCTCTCAGATTTCCAAAATTCAGTTGCTGGACGTGTGTTATGACGTCACGAAGAACTTGTGACCGTCTTGGGGTACATTGCGACTTTTAGTGGTCCCTACTTATGCATATGGCTCCGTACGTGAAAGTATGCATCTGCAAACTATGCACTGATTGTATGGCTTCCAAAAATGGTATAAATCTTGGTTTAGTTCCACGTATTACTCAAAATATTGCTCCCTAACTGATCTAAAAAATGAAATCACGTAGCGGGCCAACATAAATTTCGTCGCATATTTTCCGTTAGCCTGTTCCAATTTCGAAGCGGTTTTTTGCAGTTGATAGAGCTTGCCAAGTAGTACTAGGTACAATGGCCGGGCTTGACAAATATGCATAATTTCGTTACACAAATGGAGAGTACATTTATTTTACCTACCAAAAATTAACGATTTTGTTTCCTTTTTTTCACAAAGTAGATAGAGTTTACTTATATGTTGCACTGTTAGATAGGTATGAGTCCTGACATTATTGGTACCAAATGAGAATTGTCTATCTATAACCGTTTTTACATGCCAGCGGAACAAAAATTGGCAATCGGCATATTAGGACCTACATATGTGTCCACATTTGTACACTAGGTGCGGGTCCGAAACTTGGTGTTTGGTAGTTTTTTGGTTGCCATAACACAAATATTATGATCCTTACAATGATCGGAGATGGTCGTGCCAAAAAGCGGTCACGGCTGAAAAATGTTGCTCATTAACAACCGCATTGTCACACCTTGGTAATTGATTAGTAGTTACAGATTGTTCGACGAGCCGGCTGATAACGAAAGCAATTAAAGAAACAAGAAACAAATAAGCGTAATTAGCCACGTGGATATATAACGCTAAGGTGCCATAAACTCCGCCATATCACGATGCCAACAGCTTGTCTTCTAAACAAACAAGCTGGATTAAACTGGTTTTAAATCCGGTGACATTTGAAAAACAAAATCTTTGTAAAAATGTTCCTTCTATTTACTGCAAACAAAGCAGGCTACACCTAACTAAAGTATATTATACACCTAACTACTAAGACATTCTCATTAGAGACAGGAAAAAATTGATCGTATATTAGTGTTCGTGTTGATGAAGCGATATTTTTAATATATTCCTTAGTATACTTTTAAGAATTTTATCAGCAATTTTTTGTTATTTGACGACCACCGCAATGATTCGTTTAACTAATTTAACTTGGTATAGTTTAAATCGAATAATCTCGGCAATACCTAGGACATGCCAAATCATAATCATAAATGTAAGATGTGGTAGTAATTTAGTGCGAGGAGAGTTGCGCTGGCGACTGATGGAATGTTGTGTTGAGTGGTCGTTGTAGCCATTATGTCTCTCCGAGGTTCCCCTTGGTGCACTGGTGAACCTGAGAGACATAAGTGGTTGGGGATCTCGATGTTGTTTGCCCGTGTGTGTTGAGTTCCTCACGGTAGTCAATCCGCACCCTTCAGTTGAAAGGCCGACTCCGACTACCCTGAGTAGCTCTTCACACGGTGGCACCTCGGCTGCCGCTTCCAGTCCGCACCCGGTTGGACCGACATCGGAAACCGCCACAGAGAGGTCACCCCGACGAGCGGATGCCCGGAGATTGTACCTATGCTTGTGTGGTATCATAGGTTTTGCGCTTTGTCTAGGTTTTGGCTTTACCGTACACATCGTAGAGTGATGTTCTCGACGTTTCGGTGATGACGCCTTCATCAGGAGTAGTGCGTTTTTAGATGTTAATTGTTCAAAGTCTAAAAACGCACTGAGCAAAAAATTGAAAATTCAGCTCCATTTATACTTTTTGGTTGAGTTGAAAATTCAATTTTAATTTGCATATATTATACACCTATATATACATATATACATTATATATACTGAGTATACAACGTATATATGAAATATATATGTATGTAGGTGTTATATATATGCAATTGCTGATGCAAAGATGGAACCCTCCGATGACCAGATCTTTTAAGGTCAATATGTCAGTCCCCTGTAGGATTTAGGGGTTGAGGCTGGTTTTGGAAAAGGTGTCTGAGGGGGGGGTACACTTTAGGCGAAGAATCGATTGGCGCTAAGAGTGTACCCACTTTGTATAGGAGGGATGGATATACGTCCATATTTCGGTTCATAAGCAGCTGGGTGTTATTTGCTGCAGATGTTGGGCCTAGATGACGTTTGGCCCATGAACCGATCCCGCAGCAGATATTTAAAGTTAAATATCTCAGCTCCCTGATGGATTTAGGGGCTGGTGTTGGTTTCCGTGGGCGTTTCAAAGGGGGGAGTAAACTTTAGGCGAGGAATCGATTGGCGCCATCAGTTTTACCATTTTCCGTCCGTGTACTGCCCCACCCCCGTTTTGTGGTGCGGACTCCTTCATCCGTTTGTCTAGAGACACCTGGTTTATAGTAATTGGAACTCGGTGTTCAGTCCCATTGGTGCCAGGGTACCCAGTTGGTAGATAAGCCGAGCCTCCTGAGCAAAAGTTGCTTTGAGCTGGAAACGTGCCATAGATCGTCGTTCGCAAAATATACATCACCAATTCCGACAATTACATTGAAACGATCATCTATTAGCTCATGGAATTTTGTGTATGGAACCACCGGTCGGGGTGATATCATGTTATATACGTTTGTGTTTTTGTATCCATTGCTAAGTACTATACCAGGTAATAATACTGCGGCCACAGTAAACCTAAGTCGCAAAACGTTACATACATTGGGCGGAAAAGGGTCGCCTTGTTCAAGAAACACTTTTGTGATATGAAGAATGTATTTAGTAAATGGGTAGCATCTCGTGTTCGATGTAACAAATAGCTGATGATGAACTGTTCCCGAAAAAACGACAATGACAAAAATTAACGCCCAAACCGAAATGTCGTAGGCCTTGATTAGCTCACCAATTCCAGCTGACTGCTTACCTCTTCCGCCACCGCAACTTACAAACGCCAGTTTGGACACCGTTTCATGATAGTTAAGCCGGAGAGAATTTTGTGGCATTGATAATTCATGGCCAACAAATTTTACTGACATCCGAACGTGTTGGTGGGGATCACGCCCTTCGCTATATTTTATGAACACATGTTCCTTTCCTTTGCATACTCTGCGTAAATATGGAAATGCAGCGCTTAAAACGGTTGCATTAGACATTATATCGAAAATTAATGAGGCAGTTCCAAGTGCAAAAAGTTGGTCATGTCGCACAAATCCAAATTTGGTTGCCGCTGCACTTGATACATGCCAACGTTTCAATGAAAACTCACGGTTGCAATACTTGACTGTTCCTGTGAACTTGTGCACAATCTCTTCAATGTCGGATTCCACCGACCCGGATTCCATACCCCAAGGCGATTCACCCTCCGTTGGAAGCAAAAAGAGGTTTTGTGCAAGATTGGAAGGCAAAATTTTAGTGAACGTTAGTGAGATAAATGGTGAGGCAATGTTATCAAAATCTGCCGATATTACGTTTACAGTTACACGAGTTTCAAACCTATCATGTTCAACAATTAGTAAAACTTTTGTGTAACTTGCTCCTGGCTCGTTCAAGTCGTCTTTAAATTTGTTTGGTAAACGGGATGCAGTAAATGAGGATAAAAAGGCTGTCAAGTCGTTGTTGGTAAGTGTAAAATTCTCATGATTTATAAAAATGTACAATTTCGGAATCATTGACTGTTCTATGTGTTTGAAGACAAGCTCAAGATATCCGCCGACATCGTATCGGAACGCTAGCGGGTATCGCTTAACTGCCAGGATGTGTGGCTGTAATTGTAATGAAATGTGTACTTGACATTTCCATGGTTTGGTATTCGCGGCATACGCGAATACGTCCAGTCTCGTGCAGTGGTCCAGTAAAAATGGAACGAAGTCAAATGTAAGATTAGCAAAATACTTGGATCTTTCACAACCCAGAGTGTTATAAAAATCGTCTTTCCCTATAGCAGTATAGTTTCCATATGGAAATCCGTAAGGTATCCATAACACGAAGGACTCATCCGTGTATTTGTAATTGTAAAACACAGCAAGTTTGGCTCGGCGTTGAATAGCACTTGTGTATGCTGGGAATACGTCAAGATTCTCAAAATTGTCAACCACCACATGACAATGCATTCTTTCTAGTATTTGTAGAATTTCGGATATGTTTAAAATTATTGCCAGAGATCTTAATTTTCTTTGCCTTCCTACCGTGACGGTCATTCATCGAATTTGGTATATGTATATGTACATATATTCAGTCGTCTTGATTTTTATGGCATTAGGGTCAAAACTGTCGTAATAAAAATATCAGTTTCCCGATACTTTGGAAACATGGAAGGGTTAGCTGCTGATCGGCTTTTGACGAAACTATCGTGCGGTACCAGTAAAAAAGGGGTTTCTACCGTAAGCATTTAAATTTATTTCATACCTTTCATAATTGTCGTCCATCGACATCGACTGCCATAAGTGTATGACAGCCCTAATAGAAAATATCCGTCAGAGGAATTGATTGCTTTTGCGGGATACATAGTACAACTGAATGATGACCGAATTGTGAAGAAAGTAAATTCCTACAATTAGCATTTGCCATGTATGCATGCATGCATGCAAGTAAGTATTTAATATTGTTACATACATATCATAATGGTCGTTCATCATCATCGTCATTATCACCTATTGTTGTTATGCTATGTAATGTTGATTATTGTTTCAAGAATAAGGTAGTTTGGGTGAAACACGAGAAGTATGCACTTCGTTTCTTTACTGAACTGTATATTTCTTGTGTATCATTCAAACTACCACAATCAGAACTTTTTGGTACACACAGCCCCAGTCAGTACTATCCATATATTTAACACTGGCCATTGTCTGTCGCAATTGTTAATTTAAGATTTGTGAAAGACTTTGGTCAGTGGTTAAATTTTGGACCAATCAACATTTCGTCAACTGGACCGCCAATTGTACCAACGACCTTTCTAATCATATCATCGTCCATTATTGTATATGTATTACTATTGCAATATTATACGGTAAAGGAAGGTTTTATGAAGAAAAGTAGAATCACCGATATGGACAGGCAGAGGCATGCGATTTCAAATTTTGCTTCCACAATCGTTTGGTTGACGAGCAAGGCTATAATAATTTTATTAGTATTGCACGTCTGCAAATAGATTGTGTATGTTTAAAACGGCTACTTGAATGACAAGCGCTCGGATCCTCTTCCACGGCAGGAAAATTGTCTCCAAAACTTGCCGTAATTGAGTCAATTCCATTTATCAATGCGGATGGTTACCGAAGGAAAGATGAATTGTAGATCTTATAAGGTCAGATTCCGTTTATAGAACTGTCCGTATAAAATCTACAATTTATCTAAACTTTACACGCATCGGGCAATGCTTTGGCGTTTCCACAATTCAAAATGATGTTGATATTTAATCTTTTTTATTTGTGATTTATTTCTTGTTAATTGTTATTATTCATTTATTTATGCAAGTATTAATTCATTTGGGTTACGTGAATTCATGACAGTAATTATAAATCCGTATCGTAATCGCATTGTGCAATGGAATATTTGTGATTAAGAAAAAAATTGTTATTAAAAATTTATTGATTATATTTATTGATGAGTTTTTCATTCATATTTGTTTAGTGATTGAATTTATAAATTGTTTTGGAATATAATTTGTATTTATGTTGTGTACAGTAATTTATCTATTGATTATATTTTTATTTAAATTGATTTTTATTTAATTGAGCAAGTTTATATTTATTTATAATTTTATTTATTTATTGCATGAAATTATTGTAAATTATTTAATTTCGATGTACATGAATTTATTGTTAATAATGAACGATTGTCATATAAAATGTGAAATGCATTATAAATCGAGTTACTATTCCACAATCATAAAACATTGGCATATATACATTCATTCTTTGGCAAATAATAAATGTCCACTTTTTCATCATCACAATCATAAATTCAACATTGAAATCATGAAATATCATGTTTATACATATTTGCAATATCGCGCCCAGTGATTTTTTAAACCATCCATTGTTTTAAACGATGCCTTGCATACATTTCGCTTGTTTAGCCGTTTCGGGCACTTGAACTTCTTTTCCTCTTCCTTGTCATTTCCGTGATCTTTTTTGATATGCTTATTGAGGTTGGATCGGGATGAGTACGGCCTAAATTGGAAGAAGATTAATATTGATATGTATACATATATGCGACATCTTAAAACCTGAACCACTTTTTATTACCTATTACATGAAGCATACTGACAATAGTATTTGATACGATTTGGATTATGCTTGTAATTCATATGACTTGTCCGCTTATATGCCAATTTAGCCTTGAAGACACACCCAGTTACCCTGCAGGGAAAGCCGGCCTTCTTAGTATGGTTGAGCAGAACATGCCTGTCCAAGTAGTAATTTGTCATAAATAGCCTGTAAAAACACAAATATTTATAATTAAGAAACCATAATATTATTATAATTGCATATAAATAACAGTTATCATAGTTACCTACTTGCTACAGTGCATGCATATTCTCTCTTCCCTTGAAGCAATCCGATTTTTCTTGGGTGCCGGTTTTTTGAGAGCCTTACAGCCATCTAGATTACAGTCACATGGCTACAAGAATTAAATAGACACCATTACTATACATAATATGCACATTTAATTACATTAGGAATGGATAATAATTACCATTCGTTCTTTTCCCCGAACAAAATCCACCTGGTAATCATAAAAGATTTGCTGGCCCGGTTCAATGTCATTAATAGCCTGGATGATGATACGTGGATCACCATCCTGATCGATCCACTCCACAGCCCTTGCGTTGTTGAAGTGTTAATGAAACGAGCTAAAAGAAAATAATATAAAATATATGTACATATATATATATATATACATCATCATCATCATCGCTTAATTAAAATACATTATAATATTAATGAAATACCGTCGTTGCCAGTAGGAAATGCATCCACCACATGGTTGTTCCCTATCCGCATGTAATAATTCTTGTCTTGTCGCGTTTCCCTCTCGTACTCATCAATAGTCCTGATAACGCCTGTGTACTCGATTATCAGCTCGTTCTCCAGGATTTTTTTGTTGCTTTCACCCCCTTCCCCAAAGATCCGTACTCCTGAGTTTTAATGGCATCGACACGGAATTGACGAGTTGAAATCATATTATTAGTGCACATACAGCTCATATTCCTAAGGCACCCCTCCTCCTTACATGTCATCCTCTCCTTCTTCCCCATCCTCCTTTTCCCATCCTTATCAATTTGCTCGCACTCACAATCCTCCACTTTGTGCTTTAAAGCGGCAATCATTTCTTTAGTATATATACCTAAAGAAGAGAAAGTATATATATACACGTAAATACACGGTAAAAATAACAATAAATGCACGTGGTATGCATATACTTACATGAATCCTTACTATGCGTAATCCCTAATACGTTCATAATGATACAGATGCGATACCGTTTTTGCTCCGACAAAAATTCACTAAGTATTAATATTGTGCACGGAATTTGCAAAAAAATACCAAGACCACAATGCCAACAACACATGTTCCATAAACTGCATTTGGGAGCATGACATCGAACTTGGCGCAGAGTTTGGGGCATTCTGCCCAACGAACAAAGTAGTCAGCAGCAACATAGCATCTCGTCATCATCATCGTCACGCAATTGCTTCTCAAGCATGTATAATTCATAATACCTACGCAAACGTAGACGTAAAGCTTTTAAATACAAAAATTAGTCGCAAATTAGATAATGTATTTAGTTAATTGTCGAAAATTATACACAAATACTATACTGATGACATTAGACATGTCCGACGACATACGGACAGTTCGTGCCGCTTTATTTAGTCTGGCGCAAATTTTGAGGCTTCATAAAGCGTATCTTGCTAGTTTTAGCCTTGCTCACTGTTTGCCGATTTAGATATGCTTGCAGCGAGTTGGATAATTTCCACTCAACTATTCCTTGGTGTTACTTACATCTCCCTGTGAAGAAAGCACTTCGTCAGGAAACTGCAACGATGGATTAGATCAACAACGGTCGCCGATAAATCTCCCAAGCAAAACTCAAAAATATTACTGATGCATATGTTATACCTGTATTCAATCTGTAAACCACAATTTTTCGCTTCACAGAGTTTACTCTGAAACATACCATTCACATCGTTCCAAAAACTTTGTGTTTGAAAAAACTTAATTGTAGTCAAGAAAATTAGCAACCGTCTATGTACGTATGTAATTTTAGAAGATGCAATGTTGCAAATAAATGTGCTTACAATTACCAAGTTTCCGCGTTTGGTATACCCAAAAACAATGCAGGATCGACCCGCGGCATACCATACTATAATAGGAAAATGTATCCGAATAGTCTAAAATTGAGATAAAAATTTGATTACATAATTGCGCAATCGTATTTACTGAAGTTGGTGACAGCGCCCTCTTGTAGGTATCATGATAGCAGAAAAAAATCCAACGGAAAATTACAATCCACAATTCACGTCGATTCGTGATCGAGTTTCTCTCGAGTTCAATACAGGAGGAATTGATATCATGTTGATATCATTCAAGTAGAATTGACATATAATTAATTAGTGTTATAATAGTTGGACATTCAAACAGTTAAAAATACTTCGTTACATAATTGCATGGTGGTTTTGTTTTATATTTCTAAATGCATATTCAAATATTACATTATACATATACGCATAATTTCAGTATTCAAGTACCCAGTTGACTGCACTTGAAATGTTCAAACGCGAGCGGCACTTGATTTAAAATTAGTTTTTCAGCATCAGCATTGTAACATTTTCAACAATATTTCTAACACGGCCTCCAATATTTTCCCATACGCAAATCATCACACCGACAACGGCAGCAAATAATCTTCTACCCGTGCTGCCCAATTGCAACTGTAGTGCCTCCGCTGCAAATGTAGCAACGCCCAGAAAATTTAAGAGTCCGCAGACGCAAAATAGAGTCAGAATGCTTCCGTTGAGAACCAACGGTTGTGTAGACGTTCGGTCGCGTCCGCTTCTTTCCGCGACCATGCGACGTGCTGCGTCCTCAGTTTCAGCAAAGACTTCCGATCCGCGAGACCCCTCAAGTAAATACGCTCTTGCTCGCATTTTTATCCGCTCGCCAACAACCCCAGTTTCGGCGAGTCTTCTAAGGCGTTGAGAAATTGTTGGATCTTCGTTATTTACCAGTTTTAGTCCTACCCGTTGCGCAGAATAAACTTCTTTTCCAATGCTAATCTCGTGACGAGATTCTCGACAAAGGGAATGCGGTAGTAATTTCTCAGTGTAATGGCAAAGCCGTAAATTCGCATTTGCATATGAAAAAATGCTTTCCCCTGACTACTATTTACTCGACACATTGATGCTACAATGCTATGGCCATATGAACGGTTACGGTCATTCTTTAATACAACAAGACGGTCCAATATTTCTATCCTTCGACCATTGGTTATCAATGGAGGCGAGGAGTAGTCCAGACTGAACCTAAAGTTACCAAATGTCTCCATGTGCGTATAGAATTTAAACTTCTGAACAAATAAATCGTCCAGTGTTTCATATGGTAACACGCTTAATGGCGATGTCAGCTTTGTTATGTTCTCTCCCTTGTAAGCATTGCTAAAGAGCAGCCCCATCAGTATGAATATTCCGTAGCAACTAAAGTGAATCCTCTTGGATTTCGTGAGACTTGCCACATAGTCCTGGCCTTGCTCCAACAGAATTCCTACACTTGAAATTATGATCGTAGAGTGTGACGCATTATCTGAAATATCCAGTTTGGTTTTGAGATGGGTCAGTACGAAATACGAAAAGAAAACTAATGCCCAAATCCAAGCGTCGAATGCCTCGTATAAATAGTGAAATGACATAACTGATGAGTAACGACGTGAACCACCACAGGCTAGGAAACGATAAGGCCGAAAGTACACCGGCAATGCCATGTCGAACTTTGGTGCATATTTTATGAGAATTTGTGGCATCTCTGAAAAGTGGCGGCGTGTCCACATTCTTTTGCAATTGCCCCAATATCTTTCGCTTTGATATTCCCCGCTGATATATATGTTCATATATGTGTGATTATCCAATATCAGCCCTGCCAGTGCTTGATAGAGATAAGTAGATGTGTCCCCTCTAAATGTGTTCCTATTTTCGGTATGAAAATGCAATCGATAGGTTCCGAAGCTCAGTTGAAAGTTGTCAACTGGCACGCCAGGGACAAACGTCTTTGGAAAATTTGTCTTCCAGATTGGTCCATTCTCATATTGGGATTTTTTGTTAGCTAGCAAATGGTAATCGAAATCTATTCTAGATTTGATTAAGTCATCATGCAGACGGACGGGACTAAAAAGATTACAAGGATTACAATATTTGCATATATGGTACCATTTTGGCCGCTGGCCACGTTTTCCTGTGCCAATTGCAGTCCCCAATAAATTGCATGGAACTGAAATTCGTGAGTGAACCGACTATCCAGAAAACGAATGTAGAGATTTAACCATGGGAGGTCCGCCGACGCTTCTTCAATGTAGGCATTCAGTGGCTCAATAAGAACCACATACCGTGTATGCGGGCGGTCCTGAAAATAATGTGTGCTCAGTTCATCATATTGTTGGAGTGCAGGTGTTCCAAAATGTATGTAGCTAAACGGTATACCGAGCATGTAGGAACCGCGGTCGTCATCAAAATGAACGTAATTCGACTGTGGCAAAACGGGCGGATAGATGAATAGCTGGACAGTGCAATACCAATTCCTATTTCGACTCGCAAAATCCGTGTCGGATTTTCCTCCACTGCAAAGTGCACCCTTCCGTTTGCAGGTGTATCGCGAAATTACTACTATTTCTTTCAACTTAATTAAATCGAAATCAGGGTAATTAATCAACTGAATTAAGCAGTCGCTAAATGAGTTAAGATGGTTGCTCAAATCTAGGAACTCGGTCTCAATGCTGGGAGTACCGGAAACCACTGACCGATGAAACCAAAAGAAAATGAATGCTACAGCCCTAGCATTAAGCGAACGTTTGTTTGACATTTTGACGGATGTTATTTTACCACTAAACTGCAGTGAAACTTTGAACACGTCAGCGTTATAATTTCACATTTACGTTTCGCTTGATGCAATGGAATGACAGCCCTCAAATACGCGGTGGTCATTAGATGCAGTTTAGTTGTCCATGACATTCCATGTTCATAATAGATTATATTGCATATTGGAGCCCACCATGATCAGTCCCAATTATAATTTCACGATAAATTCAAGTACACGAATTTGACGGGTACACGACGCCAAATCCGACGGCGGGAAATCCTCGGACAGGAAATCCCCGACAGGAAATACTACGACATGTAATCCTACTACGACATTTTTCCGGACGACGAGTCTCCCCCGCCAATCTCACTCCTTATATATTTGTCGGCTGGGGTGAGACTACTGGTAGGCTAGAGCAATGCTTCGTTGCTGTTATATAGTCGGGAGAAACAATCGTTAGGTATTCCAAATGAAAAATATTGGAAGGAATTAGTCGCGTTAAACCGCGATGGAGAATACGTAGCTGAAACAATTCGTTTTAAAGTGACGCCTTCAAATGGCGCTCTAAAACGACACTTTCAAATTGCGTTCATAAATGGCGCTTACAAATGGCGTTCATGAATGGCGTTCATAAATGGCGTTCATAAATGGCGTTCATGAATGGCGTTCATGAATGGCGTTCTTGAATGGCGTTCATGAATGGCGTTCTTGAATGGCGTTCATGAATGGCGTTCATGAATGGCGTTCATGAATGGCGTTCATAAATGGCGTCCATAAATGGCGTTCATGAATGGCGTTCATAAATGGCGTTCATAAATGGCGTTCATGAATGGCGTTCATAAATGGCGTTCATAAATGGCGTTCATAAATGGCGTTCATGAATGGCGTTCTTGAATGGCGTTCTTGAATGGTGTTCTTGAATGGCGTTCATGAATGGCGTTCATGAATGGCGTTCATGAATGGCGTTCATGAATGGCGTTCAAAAATGGCGTTCAAAAATGGCGTTCATAAATGGCGTTCATGAATGGCGTTCATGAATGGCGTTCTTGAATGGCGTTCTTGAATGGCGTTCATGAATGGCGTTCATGAATGGCGTTCATGACCCCCTGTAGGTCAAAGTAACCCGATTTGACCCATAGTTCCTGAAGAGAAAATGATCACCGTTTAATTCTCTATCAGAATCCACGAAGAAAAAAATTTGCCATTTAAAAAGCATGTGACCTCTCTCTGACCTCTACTCTGACGCCTGTTGACCGATTGACCTCAAACTCAATACCGATCTTCCTTGTCCTATTAGGAACCTGTATACCAAGTTTCAGCTAAATCCGACAAGGCGTATCAAAGTTATAGCGCGAACAGACAGACAGACAGACAGACAGACGGACAAACAAACTAACATTATGACTACGCTTCACTTCGTTTCAGCTACGTAATAAATCATAGCTTGCTTTTTTAGATTTTGGCTTGGTTGAAAGTTGAGTTGAATTTTCTGGCATGGTGAAAATTCATGGGAGCAGAGGAATTTCCCCTCTGTATGAGTCCGCGTGAATATATAATTTCCAAGTTACCCATTTTAAACATAATCATCGATGATCAGCAATGTTTTGATTTACATAATAATATAGTCGCTTTTTAGAATAATATTCATCTTAATGAATTAAAGTTGTAATTTGATCACTTGTTCCACTTTGCTCTACCTTCTGTGCTGTGTGTTGGATAAAAACAATGCACTGTTTAAAAATTGTTGTTAAAAATATGATTGTTGTGGCACTTTTCCAGTGTTTCCCATACTTATATATAACAATGATTACTCTATGGAACAAAGCGACGACATTCTGAAGTTTAGACTTGACATTACTCAAAGCGGGTCATTATATATGCAGGCTCAACAACTCATTTGATCTTTTCTCCTACACCATTGTAACCATCCAACATTTTTTCTACCTACTCGTGTCAGCGATGTACTGGAAAGTAAGTTTGTTTTCGTAGTTCTGCGTTTAACCTAGCTCAACGCATGTGTCAATTGATTATATTCGTCGCTTCGTTCCTCAGTTCGAAATTCGCATTTACGTCAATGAATTTATTGTTAGGATTTCATGTCGTACTGGAGGATTACCTGACAGAGGATTCTATGACGTAGTATTTCCTGTCGGGGATTTCCTGTCCGAGGATTTCCCAGCGTCGGATTTGGTGTCATGTAATCGATTTAACCAATATTCGATCATATGGTTGTTTGTAATGAATTGCATGCTGGCGTAATAACCAACCATCTAAGTTGTTTCAAATATTGGAAGGCCATATAGGCGCTACTATATAAATTTTTTGCCGCTGGATGTATTTCAATCAACCGTAGCCGTTAAGATGAACATGGTCACTAAATTGGTTCGGGTGGTCTTGCTGTATACTATTGGGACACTGTTTACTGAGACGGTAGTGGCTGTTTCCAGATATATGTGGATAATGTCAATACTGGTTGCGTAACTTATGATAACCGGACTACAGATGCTATCAATGAAGGACACATTGAGACGGCAGATCATGCTGAATGTCGGCCGCGCATATATGCATGATATAGTAAGTCACTGGGTTACCGACAGGAAGTGCACTGTACGCGCGCACGAATTTCCCGTCGGCTTCGACTCCATGTTTCCGGTAAGAACCTGACATGGTATGCGTAATCTCAGCTGGACGTATTTCCATCAACTGCATCAGTTAAGATATACATGGCCACCGAACCTGGGCGGTGTCATGTTGGAAGCCGTATGTCAATTATGGTGCATATTTATTACTTCATGCGAATAACATACAATGAAAATTCATTTATGTTTTCCTGGACGGAAGGGAACTTTTTCTAAAAACAGGGGTTCAAATTCTGGCTCGAAATGAATAAAAATGAGGAGCTCGTTCAACTTAAATGTTCAGTATTGACTTTTTCTGATGACGTAGGGTCTGCATGATTATAACAGATGAATAAGTAATATCTAAGCTATTTAATCTTGGATGTACACATTTAAATTCAAAATATCGGAATTGTTGGTAAGCCAAAACAATTTATTCAGCGCAGTAAATCATTTCAGAACCATAACCTAATGTCCACAATAAAACACGTGGTCACTTCACATCCATCAACATGAAACCGCATATCCAAAACTCGCAAAGCCAGATTAAGCACGTTTAAATATTGAGATGACGGTAAAGAAATGTATTTAATTTGACAATGTATTAACACTGTCGGGTACAAATTTGAGTATTCCTGCATAATATGCAGATGAACCTATTGTGAGGAAAAATGTGCTCTACTTTTTCTCGCTTCCTTTGTCTGGACCTTCTGTCCATACAAAGAGCACAAACAATGCATTTCTTATGGAAGAGGGAGAGTATAAAAAGCCTCCGCCGCTCCTGATTCCTGGTCACTTGTTTTTTATCCACTGTGAGTAATCACTCTCAATGAATCGTAAGAGCTCTGCTCTGAAAGTTTATCTTTCTACATTTCCGTGAGCCCTATCCCTCGGAAATATTTTCCGCATCATTTCCTTCTTTCGAAGACGTTGATGTTTACCCGACTTCGGAATTTATCCCAAGTCATTCTTTCTCTAAAAACAAAACTTAATTGTTTATCATCGACAATTTATTGTCATATAAAAATTACCATTCTGCACACAAGCTGCATACATAGGTATACGAACCTGACATTTGTAAGGCAACTTAGCATAACGCATATTGCTCGTAACGCTACACAAGCACCTGCGAACCCTTGCCAGGATACCTATTTTTGATAATTTTACTTTTCATTTAGTTGAAAAATGTCAGGAGCAAGACGTGCACGAGCACGACCAAATGTAGGAGAAGGAGACGACGAGGCTGGTATAAATGCACCAGTAGTGCATAGCCCAGAAAGGCCCGCCGGTCAAGCACCTGCTGCTGCCATTCCTCCAGTAAATCGACCACACTTTGTCGATCCCTTACCTAGACCACAAGCAGCAGGAGATGCTCAGTAAGAGAATGTGCCTGCTAATATTTTTATGCATATGATGCAGCAAATGCAGCAGCAGCACCAACAGCAAATGAATACTATTACTGCTGCGCTGCAAGTAGGTCAAATTAATAATGCCAACAATGCTAGTCAAATTCCACCTGCTCCAAATGCAATGCCTGCAGGTAATGCACCAAATGCAAATGCTAGAGGTCCACGAAAGTCATTCTTTCTTTAAAAACAAAACTTAATTGTTTATCATCGACAATTTATTGTCATATAAAAATTACCATTCTGCACACAAGCTGCATACATAGGTATACGAACCTGACATTTGTAAGGCAACTTAGCATAACGCATATTGCTCGTAACGCTACACAAGCACCTTACAACACACGAATGTACCCATCTTGTATTCTGTAAAGAATCTGTAATGAATGTAACACTCTATTATTATTACCACTATAATTGTATGGAATCCTAAACATTATTCTTTTCTGTAATTAATTAAATACATTTGATTATGTTGAGTGGCATTACGTTTCTCGTGATGAAATTGTGAATTCATTTGAATTTATGGATGATGGCACCGCACGGCACGGCAACACACAGTGCGAGTCTCTAAATTTTCGAACTCAATGGTATACAAGAGCAATGGTATAGAGAAAGCAAGAGTCGCATAGTTAGAGTTCCAATACGGAAATTAGGTAAATCGAATTTAACATTTAATGTGATCGGCATAGTTATGTATTAATAATCAAATTTAGCTTGAAAGCATGAATGTTATTTGCCGCATTCAATTATATTCTAGATAAAAATTTGTTCTCCTTAAATGAAATGATGTAATATATACATAGAGTCCCAACACGCATCTATTATTGTGAAAATGTAATATAAATACAGTTAAGAAACCGCTGCCAATTTAAGCGTTGATGGAAGTAAGAAAACCCTAACAAAATTATAAGCAATACGTGTCTGCTCTGAATATGTGTACGCATGTATTACCATCGCATATTTTTTCCTGTGCCTCTCGTCCCACACATTAACATTGTTGTGCTGGCATCAAATGAGTGTGGAAAATCTTGAGCTCCTATAGGGTTTGAACACTGTTTACTAGATTACTGCTAAAAAGTTATCGAGCAAGTGCTTATTTACGCGGTGGTTAAAATTGCATATTTAAATTCAAGTGGGAAACAACGAAAACACTCGAGATAACCAAGTTTTCTCGGAGTACACCAAAAATATTTTAGCATTTTAGAAAATGAAGTCTCCAGAAAAACTTAACTGGTCACTAAATGATTACGAATATTTTGCATTTATTTTAAACAGTTTTTAGGTTTATTTGACACAAAAGATTATTTACCAGTAACGCGTTTGTGAATATCACGTCCATTCATTCTAGACTGCGTACTTGGGTGATGGGAAATACGACCTTCTTTCTAATACACTCGTGAATTAGGTTTGAAGCTGTTACAGTGGATAATAATATCATTCTCAACATATTCCAACCACCATTTCTTACAACCAACCTTGATTCTACAAGAAACTTCACCGCCGCAACCGCTATCCCACCGACCAACAGTGTAAAAATGACCAACACATTGCCATTAATTGCAGCACTTTTGGGCGGATCCGACTCTTTCTCCAGTAACACTCCATTATCTTGTAATATTCCAAACAACCAATATGGTATATGGGACTCCTTCCAATACCGCAACCGCTGCAACATATGCGGTGGTCCGTATCCCATAAAGTCAACCTCAATGTTGTGATCGCCATAAGATTCCAGCCCAATTGAAATATCCTTTACTGAGCTGGATTTTAAGACTTTAGAATACTGCATGACTACATATTCTGGCAGAAAGACGGCCGTTTTATTACAATCGCTCAAGTCGTCAATAAACCACTTGTATTCGTCGGAAACGATCCGTGATTCCAGTTGATCTTTAAACAAGTTTCCAAAACTATCTGCAAGTACTTTGACTTTTTGCCATTGCCACAATATTGTAAGCCACGGTTGGGTAATATTTTGAAACACAGATTCGGTTTTCGGGTGCAGTTTTGTGCTGAAATAGACCCTGTGAATTTTCCCTTTTTCGATATATACCCTGTTATAGTTTTGCAAGTGTCGGAAAACTTCCGAACTGACACCAAAAAACAAGTTATCGTGAAAGTGAAGAGCAGTGTAATTTTTACCCGATTCGCCCAAATACTCAAACTTTGTCGTCCTGGTATAAATGGAAAACGTTTCATTACGCAGCTGATCCAGAGTCTCAAACAGAAGCGGTTCTCGTGAGGTAATCATGTTGTACACGTTGGTATTTTTATACGCGTTGCTCAGAACAAGCGCGCTAAGCATGTACGTGGCCAGAATCCATCGAAGTGGTCCAATACTTGCCACGTAACTCGTGAATGGATCGCCTTGTTCCAACAGTACCTTCATCAGTGACGTAAGGTGTTCCACTGTCCTCAGTGTTGTTTCCAATTTTGGAGCTTGTGTGAACTCACTCCAGCAAGGTCGTATGAAGACGACCGTCAACAGTCCCAGAAGCAGTCCAGTGCTCAGCCATATGTATCCGTCAAAGACTCCGAGGAGCTCCTGAAACGAAAATGCGTTTTGGCCACGTTTCCCGCAAGCGATGAATCGTAACCTGCCCCACGAATTTTCAACCACTAGCATGCGGTTGATGCTGGTGTAATTTTCCCGTTTTGGTACCATTTCAATTTTCCACTCTAGCACAAATGGCGTTTTTCGAGGTATGACTTTGTTGGTGAGCGTACCGTTTTCACATGCATTGCCAGTGTCTTGAATGCCTAAGGTGTAGTTTCGCATGAACAATTGTAGAAATATTGCAAAAGCGACGAGCAATCGATCTTGTTTATCATGATGTTCATTCAATATCAAGTCGTATATTTGGACTGATGTTGGCTTACATGATTCCAAATGGTTTTGTATTTGAAAAAATATTTTGTCTTGAAAATAGTGCCATTGAGTTTTCCAAGTGGTTAGATCCTCGGGTGCCGGAAATGCCATTTTGACTATTGAGCCGTCATTAACTACTGTAATGTACTCCGCTAGTGTAATTACTATTGAAGTAGGCATCTTCAGCAATTCGATATGAGCAGAACCTCTGAACTCCATGGGAATTACCATCACAACAAATATGTCACTAGAAATGGAAGGCCCAACAACATCTTGGTAGACCCTACCTCCGACCAAATGATCCAATGCCGAGACTCGTTGGGTAGCCCAGCTGTTTACGTTATAAGAGAAGTCAAAATCAGTTCGTGAATAGTGAGTCAAAAGTATATTTACGATGGGCACCGCAGCCGGCATTGGACTGCTGTTATCCATTAGGCTCGCATTGTAGTGGAATACTCCCATGTAGTTTAGATAATATAAATTCACATCTGCTAATTGACTGGGGTAAAATAGATCAATTTGAAGGACTCCGTACCATGGCCTAGCGGAGACGGACATTTTAAAATAATCGATTTGCAGACAAAATGCCTTCAATTGGTACAACCTTGGGTGAATGTAACTGTTCAGGAATTTCGATCGAATGCACCAGTTTTCGTTCAAGGTGCATGACCGATTGCATGCTTTAGTGTTGGCAGGGATCCACAAAAACGTTTCCGAACCCATTGAAATAACTGGGTCTGGCTTCCGAACGACAATCGGAAATTGCGTCTCCAGCATGTCCAGACCCATGTAGTTGTTTACAACCGTAAATGTGCTGGTGTTGAGAAACTGAACTGCAACAGAATTCAGGTCCTGTGCAACTTTTGATTTGTGCTGTACTTGTGCGTGTTTCCAAATTATGTTTGCTGCACGGGCTTTATTAGGTGTCGTGTTTGATTCGTCTACGAAGTCAAGCCTTGCAATATTATCATTGTTATAACTCATTCCCAAATGGAAATGTAAGTTGACTACAACATACAGTGTCCAAGAGTTGCCCGTCTTCATTGTTCTGCTGGACTTTTCACAGTTAATATGTATTCGTAAATATTATTCGGAAACTTGTATTGCGTTGTGAACAATGCAACCCATGTCTATATAGTCGAGTTTCCAAGACACACCTGAGCTACGATGTGACACTCTAATAAAGTATATCGTAGGCATTGTGGGGAGTGACCGGCACGTGGGGTATTTGGAATGTGTACCTAACACCGACACATAATTTAATGGAATTGGAAACTGCCAACGCAAAATCGTAGCAGTTCACTATGTATTGTAGTTTATCCGCATCCATCCTATCGCTCAGAATCTCGCATCTAGAGACGGGTTTAGCAGAACAACACCTATACGTGAGTGTTCAATGCTAAAATAGTGTAGAATGTTGCGACTTCATTAAAATTTCCGGACTCAGCAAATTGTTCATTTACTACCTAAAAGTTACGGCGTCATCTTAAAACTGTCGACCGTTTGTATCATGTGTACGCTATTGTCGATATATCTTTTTAAATATCTATATTATTAATACACAAATTGGAATTCGTTTGTCCAGCTAAAAACTTTTTTATTTCTCAACGCACACGGGTGATCAATATGTCATGCGACTCCAAATTCAATGGCGGAGTGCATTGAGGGGTTGACGTTATCAAATACACTACAGTTAAATAAATAATTGAGGTCACAGTTCAACAACTTAAATGCTTACTTTTTATGCGTGAAAGTTATAAATGTAATCATGATTTCTATACTATTATTATGCCAGCAAATATCAAAGATGTCAAACTTTGAAATATGTTTGATATTTGAGGTCAAAGGTCAAGTTTGAAAATTGAGTGAAAATCAAAGTATACGATGGTATTGCATTCCTCCATTGTTGCACCATGATAACTAAACGCAGTTTAGAAGTTGAACACTAATGCCTCTGACATGGTAATTGGGGTAAAGGTCACGCATTTCACCTATTACTACAAACGGACACAATCACTTGACAAACGAATCGTTCCAATGTATCAGTAAAAAGTTTATGCTGCGGTGACTGACACTAATTTATGGAAATGACTTCCTTATCGGTATTTTGAAAAAAATATTATAATTGTTGAGTCTCAGCGTTCTTATTAAGCACGGGAGTTTCTAGTACAAATTTAATGAACAAAGTACACCTTTAGCTTAAACATTGAGCATGCATCTCTTCCTTTGGTTCTAACGAACGCTTCGGTTGCGTGCAATGAACTTTACATCTAGTTACCTAAACGATACGAGTATTTCATGATTCTTACTAAATTCAGAATATAGTCAGAAAGTATGTCTAAAACACTTTATAATTATATTTTATATTATTTGGATGCACAAAAAACATGTTTTGAAATGATATCCGCCGAACCAAATTTATTTTATGATAAGTCAAAATATTATTAAAACATTCATTCTGACATTTTCCGGTCTAGTACATTTTAATAATTTCTCTAAAGTTTAAAGCATATAGTTACAAGAGGAGAAATGGAGCAGAAGCATTATGTTTTGGTCCAGAAATGCGATTGGCTGGGCCATGAGCTAATTGTACGGGATCGTGATTTCATACCGCGACGAATTGACTGAAGAATACCGTCTAAGATATATTATGGTCAGTATTGGCAGTTCAATGAAATATGCCCATTTCCACCTTCAAACGCAGAGATGTAACCGATAAACGAGAAGTGTTGAACAATTTTTGTTATCGTACATGATAAAAAATGGTGTGGGGACTCTGCGAAAGATGGTTCGGCATTTTCAACGGCCACTGCTGTTGGAAATGGCACAATTCTGGTAACGTCTTCTATTCGATTTGTGAACAGTGTACAGTTTGAGAAAAGCGAATACGTGATTTTGTTTATCACATGATTCATTGACAACTTGTAATCGTTTAGATACAATATTATGTAGTCGAGTGGTCTGGTGCTCCCAACTACGGCCTCTTCAGCGAGGTTGAGAGATTGGGCTAAAAAAATTTACGTTTCCGGCGCCCCTGAAAACCTTGGAGGGCTTCAGATTTGCTAAATCCAACATGCATAGCTTCTGTGGGCAAATTTTCCAATTGCTTCTAACTTAACACTAATGTTGTACCGAAAGATTGCTGGAAGGTCAAAATCCATCATTTTGGAACCAACCAAATACTTCTTATTTCTGCCGAAGATGCACAAGTATTTGACAAAATTCATTTTCGTAATATTTGCTTATGACTTATTCCAAAAACCTTCCGTAGGATCAATATTCCAGTTGCATTACATTTGGATTGTCACTTGGAATAGGAACATCTTGTACTGGGAATTTAAATAACCTTCTTTTCACTTTTCTGTAGGCTTTTTCGTAGGAGTTGATTCGCTTTTACAACGGAAAGTACATTGTAGACGATACAATGAGAACATATTATGGTGAACACACGATTGAACTATATTATAACTTGAAACTAGGTACATTAGTTTATACCATATGCAAAGTATTTCGTTCATCCAGGGGCAATTGGGCTATTTGATCCAGATCATTCAATAATGCATGCCCACTTTGTTCCACGTCTGGGGACACGTGTCTGCAGTCTTTTTACAAATGCACATACTGATAGTTTTACTACAGTGACCACTAATAAAACGTACTCGATGGGCTAATACGGAATGCAACAATTGAATTTTCGAGTCTTTCCAAATCGAAAATGGTATTTTGAAAATCAAATTTTGTGGGTATTTTTTATGTGCCCTATAAATTATTTGAACTGCACATCTCTCAAAATTAGTCTACTTTGCAGCTTTTATCTTTTTATGCATTGTACCAGATAATAAGGTCATATGGAGAATATTTCGGAAATGAAATTTATCGAAAGCTTATCCATATTACGCAGAAATAAGAAGTATGTGGTTGGTTCAAAAATGTAGGATTTTGACCTTCAAGCTATCTTTCGGTGCAACATTAGTGTTTAGTAAGAAGCAACTTGGAAGATTGTCTATGGAAGCTTTACATTTAGAATTTAGCGCATTTGAAGCTTTCCTACGTTTACAGGGGCGCCGAAAACGTAGGTAAGCAAATTTGTAGCCCATTATCACAACCGCGCTGAAGAGGCCTTACTTGTCAGGTTCCAGATATTAATCATCGAGCTCATTTGAGCATTTGTAATCAGTTCCCACTCCATCACTGCACCTACTTTGTCTGGAACGTCAGCACTTTGAAGAAGAGCATAATCCCCTTCATCATCCGGTTTATCAGGACGTCTTACTTTACGGCTAAGTCCAAACGCTACGTTCGATAGCGTTGATGCTTTCACGAATGGATTGAGGACTAACTACGAAAATTTCACCTTGGGACGAGAACTACGTTTAGATATCCCAATCAGTTACACCAGCTTCACTAGACGGACAATTATCGAATTCCAGATGAAGCTAAAGTCGACGGTGAAGAATATCGAATTCCAGCTTGAGTACATTTTGTTACCAAACGGTTTTACCCGAGTGACATAAGCAAAGAACTAGTCGAATTTAGAGATTCCGACGCTTTCATCTCCGTACCATATCGTGTCCAATGCAACGTCTAGAAAACTTGCAGGCAAAATTTTGGTTTTCTCCATTTCGGGCCTGATTACCGTGTTTTTGATGCTCCAAATTTGACACGGTTTTGTGTCGATGTAGACGTAGATCACGCATATTTGTTTCTGGGGTACGGATGATCTGAAGTGAAATTCAGACGAATTCTTTACGAGATCCATAGAAACGAAATTGCATGTTGCTTCTCCAAATGATTTTTGTTCGTATCTGTAGATTGATCGAATCGGGGGGATATCCATGGGAACGAGGTTGTAGGATCCTTTGTGATTTTTGATGTGTATTGCTGTGACGTGGTTGAGCATTCGATGAACTGTGCAACTTCGGAACGGAGCCATTTGCTTTGTGAGATCCAGTGCATTGTGGAAGTGGGGTTTAGGAGATGAAGGAAGCGACAAACAAACTGGGAAATGCATATATTCACATATGAGAGAAATTCCCACACACTATTAGCGAACGTAACTTCATTTTCATTTGGGATTCTGATTTTACGTAAACTAACCCGATATGATTCACTGTGGTGTCGTAATGGCTTGCTCGTTAAATGATTGGTTACAAGGGACAGGAGTTCTTCTGTCGTTTCGTGGCAACAAAAGGAAAGTTATGATACTCGCCACACTCGATATGCTTCCGTGGACGCTGGATTTTCCAACATTGATTATGGTATCAACCTTATATAAATAATAAAAATGTCATTTTACTGATTGGCAGTCCCACTATGTCTTGTCTTGTCTTATGTAAAGCGTGAGTGTGCTGCGAAGTTTTTCTACGGCAGACATGAGCTTGAAAGCCGCTGCGCTTTTATGTAAGTACAAATTCAGTCAGTATGGTAATACATGCCAATACTATATCTTGGAAGAAAGAACGGAAGTATTGCGCTTGTTTTCGTAATGGTGAATGTAATAGGTTTAATGTAATTAGAATATGTGAAATTTGTAAGCCGTAATGGAAAAATACAACCCACATTTGATTAGTAAATAAATGCAATTTTTTAATTTGGCTGCATGTTAATGTGGATATAATTGGCTTACATGTGCGATGCAAGAATACAATTACGGAAGTGAATAATTGGTTCGGTCAAAAAATCAACACGTGCAAACAAATGTAACATTTTATTTATTTTGTAACGACTAAATATTTCTTAAATTGGATTTACCAAACAAGTAATAACTTCACAGCATACTAATATATTATGTAATATAATTGTAACTTGTATTAAATGCTAAAATATATAACTAGAAAGTTTTGACTAGCTTACTGCTAGAAATATAATTACATGTTGCAAATAATCGCTATTGTGACAACTTGAGTCGTATTAACATTGATTATTAATTTACCTATACACAATGTTTGACTATTTATTTTGATGTAAGTGATTGCAGCAACCTAAATTAGAAGGATAAAAGCAGGCTTGCAAGGTTATTAACAGATTCGTCACACCATTCAAAAAATGTGCTTTTGTTCACATTGAAGTATACAGCCCCAAATCTTGGAGTTATTGTTGTAAATGACTTTGACGTCTTGTGCAAAACCGACCTCGGTGATGTCAACTGCAATAGTCGATCCCTGAACCCTTCCCATTGACCTTCCACAACATCCAAATACACGCATTCTGAATAGTAAATCGACACGGCTAAAACGGCCAAGCATACAATCATTGCCAAGAGGGAAAATCCCATGAGGGACCCGTCGAGAAGCACATTATTAAATGTAATGACAGAAAATGCTGATGTGACAAATATGACCATCAATCCCGTCGAATGCACCGCAAATCTATTTGTCGTGAACACGGTGTTGGGAATTCCGACGGCAACCTGAAAGCTACGATACAACGAAATTAGCGTGTCCTCAGAAACGAAACCCAATCCGGTAGTATGAAACCTGTAGAAATACTTCCCGTCTTGCTTCGTCGCAGTGAAGTCATCGGGCATAGCGGCGTTGAGCCAAACCTGTGGAACAAATCCGATAAGCATGCACAGCGTACAAAACAATGAGCCACTGGTGCTTACCAGAAGTACACCAAATGCGTCGCCGACGACCAACACGGCAGTTTGCAAATTGAAGCCAACGTAGATCTCCAAAAGGTCTTGAATCACGTTGCGAACGGGATCAGCAGGATGGAACAAGGAAACCGCACAGAGTGCAGCTAATACGAGAGGGAAGTAGCAAACACATTTGAATAGTCGCTCCGTTTTCCGTGCACCGTGCTCCGGATACGCCATCTGGAATTTTTGTTTCAAGAGGTTATTGAGCTCTAATATTTTGTTGAATGAATGAATAATCTCCTCCTTCATTTGAAATTGAAGAGACGCTGCCGTCATGACGGTGACAATGCCCGACAGCTCCACTACTGCTGCCATGACTATCAATATGCGGTTGTTGTAGTCATCTCGTCCATCAACAGCGACATCTGGAATACTCGCCTCGTGTGACTTTGCATATACGAATAAGCCGAAGGTAATCAATAATAGACACCCAGCTACGTAGCCCGTAACGTTGACAATTCCACGGTAGCCATGAAAAGCTTCAAATTTTCCACTCCGTTTGTTCCAGTAGATGTTGCTCGACCACGAATACACCACAAAGTCACCCATTATTGTGGTGATTGTGTGGTAGACTTTATCAGTCAAAACCAACGGCTCCATGTTTTGTTTGCTTTGCAGAATAACAAACTATTTCTCAGAATAATTATTTCAAGTGATTGCTGCTTCGGTGAACGTATGTATTTGATGATGAAGTGAGTAGGACGAATTGACTTTGTATGCCCTTGTGCACGAGTACTAGCGCCGCTACTTTCTATCTGCTGCAATGTTATCGATGCTGCGTAAATCAGAGTTTCAGATATATCAAATTACGTATATCTTACCCGAATAATAAATTTGTGCATTTTTCTTTTGTCCTACCAAGCTGGAAAGCGGCTCCGAAAGCTCTAATAAAATATACGAATTTAATTTCCGCATTACATCTAAAGATTGCAACAGAACTTTGCATGTAATGTCATGCCACGTGTTTCAGTTTGACTTTCATTTGCAAAAAATCAATGGCGGAACTTAGATAGAATAAGGAAGAGAAAATTGGATTGAAAAGATGTTCCAACCCACTTGATTTTTCTTAAAAGAAAATAACTAAAATATTAATTCCTGAATTTCAGCGACTACGTCTTTTGAATGTATAATACATATAATGGGTAGTCCAGTATCGTATGATCTACTACATAAACTATGTTGGTTGTAGTCAAGGGCAATGATGGAACGCATTTCACTTCCGTATCGCCGTGGTATATCAATGCATACTTACACATTCGGATATCTAACGATCTGGAATAAATTATTTTGGCATGACAACCATTTATTCTGCATGGTTGAAAAATAAGTAGCATGTAAATTCATTTAGTCAGAAAACCAGGTTTCCGAGGAAATTCAAATATCTTAATTTCCGGCGAAATTCATAGGAAATGCACGGAATGTTGCGTTGAACAGTATTTTGCGGTTGATTTCTCGGAATGCAATAGAGTTTAAATAATTAAATACCTGTCAAGTAAGTAGGACAGAAATGAGCCGATGCGCAAAAATACAGAGTGACTTCCCAGTAATCCTTGGTAATCCTCTCCTAGGTCATGTATCGGATCTTTAACGTATAAATTGAATTTAACCCCACAATCTGCCTAAAAATACAACAGTCAACATATCTCTGATATAGCCGTTGGCATCTACTTCTGGTCACTTGATCAAATAAACTTGAAGCTCAACTACGGGAGATGTAGAAGCTACTTGGTTTTTCTGAAACAGCGTCTATTGTGTTTGACACGAATGACACAATCAGTAGACCCTTTAGATTATTTACAAGTATATCGTTCTAAATTCACGTCCGAAAACCTCCGTTAGAAATGTATGTACTGCATACACATCCGTGAAACTAAAAAAAGTATCCACTTGTGAATGTGGTTTGGGTACGACATATGATAGTATGTGTGAAACAACATTTCGATTCAACATACTTGATCGCAATTTATATATCAATTGTATTATATATCCAGTCAAAATTCGGTGATTTTTGCATGATTTTCCGAAGCAGTAGGGGCATTTTAATTTGCCTCCAAAAAATAAAAATTTGAGGAAGATTAAATGAATCGACGAGCACATTTCATTATTTCTCACTAGGTCAAATAAAACTATTCTTTAAATATTAAGCATAGAACCCGTACTAGTGCAATTCCCGTCTGAGTTCTGGAGTGATTCTTGCTGGCACATATATTTAACATTTATTTTAAAAAATCTATAAAGTGGCTTCCACGTGTCAATACCGCTACCGCACTAGTAACACTTATTACAGTAAGGTATGCTATAAAAATGCAATTGAAAAACTTACACAGAGAAAATTGCATAAAATTCGATTTAAAAAAATCTTGGGGTGGGTGTTGTCAGCTAGACATTGAAATCAATGCACGTGTTCTAGAAATAAATTTGTAGCAGAATAAGAGAAATATGAATGTATGCTAACAGTGAATATGAAAATAATATTAACTGTGATACTATTAATTAGCATAAATTCAATGCAAATGAATTGAATGACATGAAATGTGAAATGTTTGTACGTAATTTATGCCCTGCTATAGTGGCTGAGTACGTGAAAGCTAATCAGTCATAACTGTTGTAATCTTTGCAATATCACTCACAATTAGTAAATTAGTCGTAGATGAATTAGATATATGTGAATGTTTGAAGAGGAAACCACACTTTTCAACTATCCATCAAATATTAAAATTAACATTAAAATTGCCCGAAACATCTGAACTTTATTGTCTAATAAATGTTATCAACATTATTCTAATTATACAACAAAAACTTTCATTTCCAAATATTTAATTGGAATTCAAATAGCGTTCTCAATAATGTTAATAAGTCATCGATCTAGTTGTGGTTTATTTTATTGTATATATTTAATTGCGTTACTGCAATTACTCCTTGCTTTAAACTTTGTTCAATACCAAGTTCGGCTCTTCTCGTGTATTATGATTACGCAATGAATTGGATTAAAACGCGGATCCGAGACGCCGAGCAAATTGATACTTACATAAAAACTTGGCCCATCATGAGTTTGCATTGTCTGAACAATGTATCGTCTAGAAATGCTTAATGAGTTTCCAAACTATCCCTTTCCGATAAGAACCAGGATACTATTTTAAAACTATTACATATACGGAAAAACCATTGTAAATCCGTAAAAGCATTGACGTTTAAGTATTGAAACTTGCATCCGTTTTATGGCCAATACGTATGTATGAACTCGGGGATATGAATAATTTCAAGTTGTTGTTGTGTGGGATGAAATCTTTGACTATCGAACGCCACAATTTGTGGCCCACAATTTTATGACGCACTGTCGGACCGATATCATCAATCTGCAGAAAAATGACCTCTATTTTTGCTTTCAACGGTGCTTTCGAACAGCGTTCTGTTAGCACCATCACGCTCAACAAAATGTCAATTTAATGCTAAAAGTATACACTTATCTTGACAGACATGATTTACGGAAAAGACGAACAGCGAAACTCTTTATTTACTTATTAACGAGAACGATAAATTGATCAGTGACTTTGACAGTTTTTTTGAATACTAATATAATTCTAACAGAAGGGAGTTTTTTTGGCTTCTCACTTAAGAAAAGAATGCCTGTCACTCTGGCGGACAAACTAACAATACACATATTTTCTTCATATTTTTCAAAATTGCAACTCTAAAATTATGTAAATGGATAATATTGCAATATGGAAATTTTTAATGTCGGTTATATTCATTCTGGCCACTTCGATATTTCCCCCTACGAATGCGGAATGTTTAATAAAATCGATACTGGTGAAACAAAATAGCTGGTCGGAAGAGTGAGGCATGTTCGCTAATAGGTTCAGCTAATCATATTATTCAACTAGAGAAAGAACTTCAAATTCATTTATTAAATATGTCGTGAACATGAATATAAAATCCATAATCAATATATTCATTTCACACCGTATATATCTTTCCTACATCATCACAGTCTTAGTTAGAAGTCTAGAAACGATCCCACACTTAAAGCCACCGTAGTTTGA
The DNA here is from genome assembly GCA_004115045.4 of Sinella curviseta. Classification (NCBI taxonomy): domain Eukaryota; kingdom Metazoa; phylum Arthropoda; class Collembola; order Entomobryomorpha; family Entomobryidae; genus Sinella; species Sinella curviseta. The sequence continues at coordinate 6,509,781 of CM023200.3, read as the reverse complement.
ATATGTGGGATAATACAGTAATATATTATTCAGGAAATATAATCTACAATCAAAAGCATATTTCTAACCAACTGCGGGATTCGAAATATACAACATGGTCGCCGATTTCAGAAAACCGCATGTTCCAGAGAATACATGTGTTCCGTAGGATACATTTTATACGATTATCTTTAATTTCAAGCTTCGTGAAACATAAGTTAACAAGCTAACAGTAATGGCTGCACTTTTCGGGCCTGTCGTAGCTTTGCCATCTTTATTGAATTTCGTCGTTATCGAAGCCGGCCTTTGGACAGATAACTACAAATTTGCAATTCGCGCCCTTCAGGGATTTCCGCTGGAGAGAATTGACAAATGGCGTTACACCTCACAAGATATCGAGGCGCTTCGCAAAATTCAAGACACGTATTCAAAATCAAGAATGCGTGACGTAAGCTTAAACATAACAACGATTTTTAAAATGCTTGAGAGAATGCATTGCCATCTGGTGATTGACAACTTTGAAAACATTGACATTTTCCCATCATGCACAACTGCTGTACATCGCAGACTTAGTCTTGTTGTGTTCGAAAATTTTAAATACCTTGACGAGGCGTTCGTATTTTGGATACCTCATGGATTACCGTTTGGAAACTATACTGCGACCGAACTCAATGTCTTTGATTACACACTATCATGTAACTTATCCAAGTACTTTGGAAACTATACATGTGGTCTATCTCATTTTTTATTGGACTACTGTACTAGACTAAACTTTTTCCACTATGTTGCCAGCACAAAACCTTGGAACTGTCAGGTTCACATTTCGCTACAATTAAGTCCAAACACTTTGTCAGTCAAACGATACCCGGTAGCATTCAAATATGATGTCGTCTGGAAGATTTGGTACGCTTTCCAACATATGGAGCCATCAATGATTCCGCAAGTATACATGCTTGTCAATCATGAAAACTTTACTCTTACCAACAACGATATAAGCACCTTCATGTCTACACATATGGCCGTCAGGACAAGTCCGCCCCGAAAGTTCAATGACGATTTGTCTCAGCCACTTTTATTGTACACAAAAGTGGTGTTAGCAGTGGTATTAGACACTTTCAAACCTCGCATCAATTTCAGTGTATTATCCTCTCATTTTACTAGTATGACGTCCGCGTATGTCTCGGTAAGGAACCGAAGTATTTCGCTTTACGATCTTGCGTATAGCCTATTATCGATTCCAGAAGAAGGGGAAACTCGCTGGTTTGTTGAGTCCGGTCTCTGGGAATCTGGGCTTCAGCAGAGTGTCCATAAATGTGTACAGGTAGTGCAGCAATGTAAACGCGAGTTTTCGATGAACAGTTGGTATATGTCAAATGCAGCGGCAACCAAACTAGGTTTTGTAAGACACGACCAACTATTTGCACTCGGAACAGCCTCCATAATGTACGACATAATATCCAACGCAACTGTATTAAGCGATGCATATTACAATGTACGCAGAGTCTGCAAAGGAAACGAACACATTTTCATCAACTTTAGCGATGACCTCGAGCCTCACCAACACGTGAAGCTGTCGCTAAATTTTGTCGGCCGCGGTATGTCAAAGCTACCAAACGCATTTCGGCTTTACTATAACGAGACCGTGTCAAAACTAGCATTTGTAAGTTGCGGAGGTGGACGCGGTAAACAGTCAGCTGGATTCAATGAGCTTGTAAAGGCGTACGACATGTCAGTTTGGATATTAATTCTAATCGCTTCCGTTATTGTAGCTAAATTTCATCATCAGCCTATGACAACGTCCAACGGAAGATTCAACACTTTTACTTTAGATATCATTCATGTCATCAAGGTGCTCCTAGAACAGGGCGACCCCTTTGCCTCCATTCTGTGCAACGTCTCCCGGCTGAGATTTACAGTCGGTGCAACTTTATTAGCAGGGATAGTACTTAGCAATGGTTACAAAAACACAAATGTGTACAACATGATATCACCGCGACCAGTGGTTCCATACACAAAATTCCAGGAACTGACACAGGACCGCTTTAATATAATAGTTGGAATTGGGGCCATAAGTTTTGGGGAGGAAAAAGTTCGATCAGTATACAGTTCAAAACAGCTTTTATTAAACTGGACACAAGACTTTAGGCGAGTAAACCCGCATTTGCTGCGTCACCTTACGGATGGATTTTCGCATGCGAGATCCGTGATGAAGCTGTGGTGGACAATGTGTGAATTCTTTAGTCTTGCGGGCAAGGTCTGTCTACGGAATTTGGCTAGCTTGAAAAACAATACCTCACTTCATCCTGGAACGACATTATTAATGCAGCAGGCATATATAAAACACCAGAAGATATTGGCAAATTTGAGCGACCTAAATTACCAAACCATTAAAGGCAAAATATTGGACTACATTGAGGAAAACGAAGAACAAATGTTGTGGTTTCATCTAGAGAAATGTGACAAGTCTGGTTTGCTGTTACCGTCGTTCATGGCAAAGCAATACGCTGGGAGGCTCTTTCGCACTCACCCACAATACAGAGTATACGTCGGCGACGAAGACTATGTCGACCTTACAACTGGCTTTCGTCTTGACGGGCTGGTTCATCCAAACGTTATAAAACGAATGCAAGCAATTCAGGTCTCTGGATTGTGGAATTGGTTGTCGGATTTTATCCGAGTAAGAACCCACCACTTCCCCGTATTAAAAAACTCTACGCTGGAGCGGCCCGATATGAATGGCAATGTGTCCATTATTTTCTATGCACTATTATTTGGAATTGCCATCTCCGTCATCTCTTTCACGGCAGAAAATCGTAAAGTTGTTGTGATCATTTGTATTATTGTTTCTAAGGGAGTAATAATGACGTCGGTTTTCATTTACAAGTTTCTGATATACAAGTGTATGCTCTTGTTAGTGATGTATTTCAAAACATGTGCTATAGCCTTAACAAAATATTGCCGTAATGTGAAAAATACTGTAAAAGAAAAATTCAAGATATAAACATCTTCAATCAAATTGTACTTAAATTAGTTTCATGAATACTATAGTTAATCCAAATTATGTCTAGCTGAATACCGTTGTGTAATGTGTATGTGTGCGGTAAAAGTATCTGATGGTACAATAGATATAATAGCGTTAATTTGCGAATTCGTTATATTGAAGTTGAGACCGTTATTAGTGCAGTTTTTCATAACAGGCGCGGCATAGTAGTTAGCACTTTTTTCAAAGAATTTGGAAAGTGTATTAAATAACCAAATCGCTGTGAACACCTTGATAGTCATGTATCAATAAATTATAATTGTAAGTCATGAAATAAATTAACCTATACAACTTGTAATTTTCTTACATTTTAACGGTCAAAGTTTACAACTCCAAGTTTCTAATCTACATTTCATTTAGCAAACACCTATCATGTTTAGTGTTCAACCAATGGTTTGCCTTCCAGCAAAGCGTATTTAACCTGCAATATCGGCAAATTGGATAAAGCTGGCGCAATTATCGTTTTCACTCACACAGCTAATCCTCTGTATACAGTATACGTTAGCAACGAAAACTATGTCGATCTCACAACTGTCTTGCGGCTGGATTGATTGGTTTATCGAAACGTTGCTACACGAATGCAATAAAACAGGTTTATTGATTGTGGAGTTGGTTGTCGGTTTTTATTCAAGAGAGACCCCGCAACTTCCCACAATAGAAAAAATTCTACGCTGGAGCCGCCCGATATGAAAGGCAATGTGTCTATTATATTCTATGAACTATTATTTGAAATTACCATATACCTATGCAAGCGGACAGTGGCTATATTTGTTTTAATTTTCAAATCTGTGATCCGAAATTGTGCGTCACCATTACTCTTGTACTTGAAAATATGAATTTCATCCATTTGTAGAAAATATGTTAAATTGAAACTCGGGAGATAATCTGGCCAAAGCCAATGTTTTTAAACATTTTACGATAAAAATTGGTACAGATGGCACGATACGTATGAAAATTTATCATCATAAGTGGTACACAACGATTTGTTTGTACCACGTGATTATTATTTCCTGATAACTTTTACTTTTTTATAAAACTAGCGATACTTAATAAAGTGCGCCTTATACCATAATCCCAGAGCCAATGATTGAAGGAAGTTTGTGTCCACTAATTAAGGCAAACTTTAAACTGACATCAACATTGTGATAGAATAGTCTAGAATAGTGTTCATATTATCCAGTGTTGTTCTTCGTTTGGTAGCAAAAAAAGACGCGACTAGACGTTTCTAGCAAACGATCCAGCATAATATTCGCATTCTATTTCCTGAAAGTTGCCATCTTTTGGTACCAAGGTAATTAGTGGCAGACGAAGATTTACTAAAATCAAACCAAAACGCCCAGAAATGGTATACCAAACGTAGAAAGAATACTAACATGTAAACTGGAACTACTAGTTACTCATGCATTCGAACTGTTAATGAAAAGACAATAATCTCCATCGCCATGCCAATACCTACAATACCTGTAACGAATTTGCATTTGATGTCGTATACATGTTTTACATTATTTTTCACTAATGATGCTAACAATATTATCGGGTTGAGATTGTTATCACAAATTTGTACGGTCTGGATTAAAGTATTAAAGAATGTGTTCCAAAAACTTATGTGTACACTACGTATTTCGTTATACCTGCCCATAATGTACTTTATGTAAGCTATAACGAAATTATAAAACGATACTTCAATTATGAACTATATGATCCACTAAAGACTGGAGAGTTAAGCTTCGTAATTTGCGGACTGCATTACTGCTCTTCTCGGGATCAAAAAACTTATGTATCAATCGTAATTCTTGTACCTCGGAAATCGGAAAACATCTTAAATCCCCCAGGAGCCCTTAAATCCCTCTCTCTATATTCATATTGCATGGACATAAATGAATGCGTGACAAAAATATGTTCCATATTTCCAATTCATGCGTGGTAGATGTACATTGTTACACAATCCGCAAAATTATGTTGATAATAAAAAACAACATAATGCGGTTTGAAAACGCATTAGTTTCACGAAATATCATTGTAAATTCTTTTCGCGATATCAAACAAGTAATTAGAATAAATATAAATTTACATGAACCATCAAACAAAGGGATTTAATAAAAATTCCAATTTCGTATTGGCTTCCATGCTTTTACGCAACAATCGTCATGAACATGTGTAATAACGAAGTAGCCCAAAATAAACTATTCATTTTTTACTAAATCAGTCAATTTTTTTCCATATACTTAATGTATTTCAATTTAGTGACTCATAATAAATTTGGAAATGAAAATGCAAACGAACACGTAAATTCTTACAAATGTTTTTCTATCCAGTTGAACGCTCAGAAAATTTGTTGTGGCCAAATAATGAATCGCTTCTCCCCGATGGTAGGAGCGATTCTACCTCTGGTAAGGTTTTCATAGTTTGGAAAACCAATCCAACCAATAAGTCCTGACTCATGTTTTTGCACAATCCATGCTGGACAAAATTTATTCCTGATAATATAATGCTCCGGCCCGAAGGCCAAAAATTATGGTTACACCGCATAGCGTAAGGCTTTTCAAATACGATTGCTACTTTATTTAGCTAGAATAACTTTTCTGAAATCAAAATCGAGTCGCAATAAGTCAAGCTAAATATAATTTCGATGTTAGTTATACTGGATATGAATGTAATCGATTTTCCCATCAAATATGTTGCTGCTTTGCAGTTAAGTTCCAGAACGCAAATGCCATAAAAGCTTTCTGACTTCTGTCTTACGTACAAAACAACATCTAAAATTTGCATTGCGTTTAATTGACTGGAAGTTAGTTGTACAGCTTATTAGCTCAACTAGAAATTAAAGTATTAAGTAATTGGTAGGAAATATACAAACAAAATTTTACGACGTATTGTTTCTCTGTATTTCACCTTATCTCGTTAACCAGTATTGATTTGCCATGGGACACGGCCAAGCTTATTTCAACGTTCAGCTTCTTCTCCAACAATTTTTTGCAACTTCCCATCATCTTTGAAGAAAGCGCGGGACGTATTATTGCACATCCGAAAATGGCAAAAGGAAAACCTTGGAAGCTAACGTATTGGAAACTAGAAAAAGTTGCTTGTCGCCTTTTGGGCAACATTGTTCCATTGTTACGCTTAATGTACATCCGACATTCCAATACGCCCGAAAATCAAGAGGAGGTGCTAATGCTTCTGCTTATTTTTCCGATTGGTGTACTATATTTTCTGTCATGGTACGCGTTCGATTCCATCAATATTCCAACTCGTGTATATGCGGACGAAACTTTACAAAATGGGCTCGTCATCGTACCGGGGATTGCCGCCGCCCGCGACTTCCGGAATTGCTGACCTTCCTGAAGTGGCTGGTTACGTGATCGCAATGCTTCTAATCACAGTGCCGGTGACATGTGCAATTTTACCTTTCTTTAAGGAGTACGATCAAACATTACTGTTTTCCTGATACAGCTTCAAAAGTTAAGAGTGTGATAGCATCATGCACATAAGCTGTAGTTGAATCAATGGTGGCGTTCCTCCCCTGAAAGAATATGATTTTGTATATAAATTGTCATACAGACTGAAAAGTTCTTTATGGACATTTCAACAAACGAAAGCAGATTAGAATTTCGCGAATGTTGTTCGGCATTTGTCAATCAAGTGTGGGGCTACGTGTGTAGTCTGCGAAGAGCCGAAAACCTGCACTGTCTGCTAAGTCAATTGCCCCGAAGGAAAATTTCGCTCAACGCTATCAACTGCATCTTCAGCTTCACGTGATGATGCTTGCAGCAAATCCAAATGTTGCAATGTATATTCAGATTTACGAATAATTAAACTCTTAATAAATAGGGGTGACTTGATAATTCTTAAGCTCTCAGCCATTTATTCTCAACGACCATCCTAGATTACGACTGACTCATTATATTCATCTTTGACATTATCTTCTGTTAACTTAGGTACATAAATATAAATATTATTATTAACGTCATCGTATTATTATTGTTTATATTTCATATCCTATCCTCCGTAAGCAGGATGCTATTCCGTCTGCCTACTCCGTCAGATCAGGCATCGCAGGTATTGTTATGACTGTCGAAATTATAGCGGTATGTTTATTGGTTAAATCGCATCAGCAGCTGGAACTTCCTATTTACATTCTGATGCTGGCGACATTAATCTGTGTCCCAGTCGTGATTGTTTTTCAGTCATTATACATCATCGCCATCATATAATTCAAATAAACTCATAGACTTCTGGCGACGGAGGCTACGTTACAGTGTAGACGGAGGATTCTGCCCTAAGCTAATGCTCTTAGCATTGGGGAAACATAAAAGTAGACAATAATTTACAAGTTGAATGTTACCATCTAACTGCATATATGGTCTTAATGACACTCATTTTTTACCATGCCCCTTGCCATGACGTCGCATCGCCATGCAGCAGTCAGTTAGCGTCATCGCCGCCTTCCTCGACATTGCGTATGCAAATTCTACGGAGAACACTTAAAGGATAACCTTCGCAACACCCAGATTTGCGTCCTCTCGTCACTGACCATCGGGCATACAATTATATTGGTTCATATACTTCACAACCGTGTAATGTATCGTGCACTATCATGTGAGGAAAATATTCTTCTGTACGGGTTAACCAATCACAAAACAGTAATATTCATTGTAATTACTGTGATTTGCGGCAAACATATTAAAAGTAGTACGCAAGTTAATCACAGAATATCTAGAACAAACAGTTTGCTTATTCTAACACATTCTATCAGTTGATACACATTTATATTTAAACATTGTGAAATACACTTTATGAATATTTTGTGTAAAATATGTTCCACAAATGTTACTGGTTGTTGTGCCGTATGTGATGTATATTTTGAAGTATTCTGAAAATGATTGTTCTAAACCTCAAAACGTCGTAAATTAAAACAACTCCAACTACAGTCCGCTTATAGACATGCATTGCGCACAACAAGATTGCACAACGACTTTCAACTATAAAGAAGAGGAATGAGGTGGCAATTCCAAATAGAAGTACATAGAAAATTATGGACACATTGCCTTTCATATCAGGTCGCTCCAGGGTAATATTTTTTAGAACAGGGACGTTTCGGGTACTTTCATGGATAAAGTCGGACCACCTATTCCACAGACCAGAAAACTGAATTGCCTGAATCCTTTTTATAACGTTCGGATGGACCATGCCTTCCAACTGAAGGCCAACGGTAAGGTCCATATAATTTTCATTACCTACGTAAACCCTATGCTCAGGAAGCGCCCGAAATAATCTTGCTGCGTATTGGTTGGCCATGAAGGACTGCAGTATCAGTGCAGATCGTTTACAATTGCTCAGATAATCCCACAATGCCACTTCCTCTTTTTCCTCAATATAAGCCATAATTTTGGATCGAATTCTCTGATAATCGTCACCGGTTAAATTCGACAAATCCTGTTGATGTTGTAAGAAAGCATCGCGTATTACGCGGAGTGCTTCGGGATGAAGCGCTGTGTAATTTTTCAAGGTTACCAAACCAGCGAGACCAATTGTAGTAAAAACGTCACTAACATACCACCATTGATGAATCACTGACTTCATACTAGCATCCAGCATACCCGTCCCGCCGTGTGCGACATGCCCCGACTCATGTTGGCTAATTCGTTTGATCTCATGCGTCCAGTTTACCAAAAGTTGCTTTGAGCGGGAACCTTTTAATAGATCCTCGTTCACAAAATATACATCACCAATTCCGACAATTACATTGAAACGATCCTCTATTAGCTCATGGATTTTTGTGTATGGAACCACCGGTCGGGGTGATATCATGTTATACACGTTTGTGTTTTTGTATCCATTGCTAATTACTATACCAGTTAATAATACTGCTGCCACAGTAAACCGAAGTCGCAAAACGTTACATAAATTGGACGGAAACGGGTCGCCTTGTTCAAGAAGCGCTTTTATGATATGAAGAATGTATTTAGTAAATGGGTAGCATCTCGTATTCGATGTAACAAGAAGCTGATGATGAACAGTTCCCGAAAAAACGACAATGACAAAAATTAACGCGCAAGCCGAAATGTCGTAGGCCTTGATTAGCTCACCAATTCCAGCTGAATGCTTACCTCTTCCGCCACCGCAACTTACAAACGCCAGTTTTGACACCATTTCATGATAGTAAAGCCGGAGAGAATTTTGTGGCATTGATAATTCATGGCCAACAAATTTTCATCCGAACGTGTTGGTGGGGATCACGCCCTTCGCTACATTTAATGAACAAACGTTTCTTTCCTTTGCATACTCTGCGTAAATATGGAAATGCAGCGCTTAAAACGGTTGCATTCGACATTATATCAAAAATTAATGAGACAGTTCCAAGTGCAAAAAGTTGGTCATGTCGCACAAATCCAAATTTCGTTGCTGCTGAACTTGATCCATGCCAATGTTTCATGGAAAACATATGGTTGCAATGCTTGACTATTCCTATGAACTGATGCACAATTGCTTCAATATTGGATTCCACCAACCCGGATTCCATAGCCCAACGAGATTCACCTTCATTTGGAATCGAAAAGAGATTTTGTGCAAGATCGGAAAACACAATTTTAGTGAACGTAAGAGAGATAAATGGTAAGTCCATGTAATTAAAATCTGCCGATATTACATTTACATTTAAACGAGTTTCAAGCATATCATGTACAACCATTTATATTACTTTTATGAAACCTGCTCCGGGCTCGTTCAATTCCTCATTATATTTGTTTGGTAAACGGGATGCAGTACGCGAGGATGCAAATGCGGTCAAATCGCTGTTGGTAAGTGTGAAATTTTCATGATTTATAAATATGTACACTTTCGGAATCATTGACTGTTCCATGTGTTTGAAAACAAGCTCAAGATATCCGTCGACATCGTACCGGAACGCTAACGGGTATCGTTTAACAGTCAGTATGTGTGGCTTTAATTGTATTGATATGTGGACTTGACAGTTCCATGGTTTGGAATTTGCAAAAAAAAATATGCGAATACATTTAGTCTGGTACAGTGGTCCAGTAATTGAGGAACAAAATCAAATGTAAGGTTTGCAAAATACTGGGACCTGTCACAGGCTAGAGTGTTAAAAAAATCATCCTTGCCGATAGCAGTATAATTTCCAAACGGAAATCCGTAAGGAATCCATAACACGAAGGACTTGTCAATGTACTTGAAATTGTAGAACACTGCGAGTTTGGCTCTGCGGTGTACAGCACTGTGTATGATGGGAATATGTCAATGTTCTCAAAGTTGTCTATCATTACATGACAATGCAATCCCTCAAGCGTTTGCAAAAGTGATGAAATATTTAATACCACGTCATGCCACCCTGGTTGTGAATACGTATCCTTAATTTTCGTGAGCGCCTCTATGTCTTCCGATTTGTAGCGCGATTCACCCAATTGTTGGAAGGGAAATCTTTGAAAGGGTCGAATTGCAAAGTTGTAATTGTCTTGCCGACAGGTGGCTCGGCTCATGGTAAGGATAAACAAAACTGACAGTGCCTTGGCGGATTGAAAAAAAACATTTTTCTATCTCTGTTAGCGCTCATATTGTGAGACTTGAAGTTCAACATTAGTGATAAAATGTGTGGCTTATTATTGTATTGTTTGGGACAAAAGCTTTTCCGGAATGGCTATTTCGTTAGTTCGAAGCTCACCGATGAGTAAACCAATGCTTCTCGACGTGGACTGTAATACGAGAATAATAACTGGTTATATTATTCCAACTTTTAAAATACACTACCTTGACATCAAGAATCGTTTCTATGCTTTCACTAAAGACGCTATAGTGCTTCTTGTTGCCGTAGTAATGTAGGAATGGACACATACAGTATAAATGGAAAAAATTGATTATTGATTTCATGTCCATGTTCACGTGAAATTAGTAAAATGACATCGTGATTAACGTCCTGATGGAAAAATGTAATAAGTTGAGTATGTTAGTGAACATACGAGTAGTGTTCGTTAAATACGTACTTGTCCGAATTTGGCCACCAACATCTTTTTCATTTAACAATTCGAATCCCGAAATCCGCATATTAGTCGGGAACAAATCATGGCTTCTGTAAGAGTAAGAGGAATGGTTTAAAAGTATTTGAGTGTCACTTGGATGGATAGGAACTGGCGTCCGTTTGGATTAAATTATGTTAATTTCGAATGATAATCGGAATTGCTACGTCCTTCGCGAGCAGTTAGGCATGAAAAGTTTTATTGTCTTCAAATGCAGTTTCAAATATTTTTTACTTATATTCATAGACATATTTAGTAATAGAGAACGCGCTGATTGGCCCAGTATGATTCCTACGGCGGGAGAAGCTTAGTCGCTACGGTAATACTTCTACAAATATCAACATAACAGCTTTTTAACATATTAGTGTCTGTAGAAGCCAATATGTATTTCGACAAGAATTTCTGGTGTTCAACTGAAATTGGTGACGAAATGTATAAACACCAGAAATAAGATATAAGTGTCATTCAGCGTTGCAAATATGATAATTTAAAAATGTGGAAGCTCATTTGAGAAGTAAGGCAAACCATGCATCCAATCCATTTACCTTATGTCCATATTCCGTTATATTATTTGTTGGACAACCCGACGTCAAGCGAGTTTGGACACATTTGAATTAAGAATTGACCGATCACAAAACTCTATTACTTTTGATATGAAACCCCACTCTTTAGGAGATTTTGGACAGATACGTCTGTGAAGAGCTAAATTCGGACAAATACTTAATAAGTAACCCTCGTACCAAATTATTATGTTGCCATCGGAGATTCTTCAATTATAGTATCGATTGAAACCAATATTCCGCATTATGCGCGGTGATCAGCAATGTTTTCATGACGGTACTAATCCATACGATATACAGCCATTTTCGAATATTTAACTTATAAGCATATGGCTGCTAGAGTAAACGTTGCAAGCTCTTCTTAAGCAGCGTCACAATACAGATTGCCAGTTTCGGATCAAACCGCATGCATATTATAAAAAGAAAGTAAGATTATGGCTATTATAATTAGGTTAAAACCATTACTAGGCCGATAATTCAGAGGTGATATTATACAGGTTTGGGAAGGTCTTTCGACGTCAAACATGATATACCTACTTATCTCTATAATAAAACGTGTCTGGCCAACATACAGTACATATAACGTCATGTCATATATCTGGAAAGCAATATAAGTGAAATATTTATATCTGTTTCGTACATCATTAAGTTTCAAACTTTACAAAATCCCTTGAACTTGATTACAGACAAGATTCGTAGTTGATCAAAAACTTCCCTCATGATACTCATACTCGCCAGGATACCTTCCCCGTGCAGACTGCACGCAGTACGCACCGAGCCGAGAAGGATCAAGCGGGCTGGCACCGGGGTTGCGCCTCGGGAACAGTGGCCGTAAGTCAGGTTTGCTGCTCACTGCACCACCTTGCCCCCTTTTACATCAGGTAGAAGAGTAGGATAGTTTTTCAAATAGTTTATCAACAGTAAAAAGGGAATGTGAAATTGCTTATTGATTTAATACGAATGTGCATGTGGAGCAAAGAAAAAAACTTTTAAGAGACAAGTAGATATTGTCCCGAATCATAATTTCCCCGCAGGATACTGGTATATGGTGTTGATAAATGGCAATTTCTGCCGTTACTAAAATCACTACACCTCATAAACATTATCTTGAATTGAAGTTGATAAATTACGGCATATTCGTCACCCATTTTGGATTTCTAAATATTAGCAAAGTATTGATAAATACTTTAATTGATATTTAATTAAAATGTGTTTAAAGGGTGGTAACGTCACTATGTTAAAATAGTTAACTATTACTCCCAAGTTGGTATATTCGAAATTGGATACTGAACGGATTGGTAGGAAAAATAAGACGACTTGTGCCTCATAATTTACAAGACAAGCATGCATTTCAAATACGGCGTCGTTTCAACAAATGGCTCAATGCGCGTTACTTGCTTTAGCAATGTCGGCGACAAGGAACCGATATGGTTAAAGGTATAATCACATGATTTCTAAAGTTACAGAAAATATACCCCGTTCGATCGTAAATACGAAGGTATATCAGAAGTTGTGGAACATATTTATTTCGCTACAACTTTGAAATCATTTGACATATCCAATCAGTTGCTTCTATATAACTTCCCTTGCATGCCAATGGCTTTTCCGGCCCATCGTCAAAATCCGGATTTATTCTTGAAAAATATGCGAAGCCTGGTGTTTGAATGTTTGGAGGAGAGCAAATTCAATATATCATATTAGCAGCTCTAAGTCCCAACATTCAAATGAATACGACCTGGTGGGATATGTAAATGGAAAGCACAGATCTTCCTCTGTCGACGGATATTTCAGTCGTAAGATTTGAGGAAATTTTATTTGCTATATTTTTTCAAAGTTTATCCATTACTATTGATATTCCCTTCCTATTTCACAGCCAGTCGATTTGGTCCCCGCAAAATCGATATGCTATTTCCTGTGGTAAATCTGATCAATATCGTTCATCAAGAGGGAAGCTATCACACTGCTCGACATATCGCATAAACTATATACCACTTTTTTGTCTACGCGTACATATTCCTTTCCGTTCAGTAACTGACTACGCTTTTTTTCTCGACAGATCTTTAGAATGCTTCAAGAGTTGACCATTTATATAATTTTAGCGTTAATTATAAAGACCTGTGGCAGTCTGAAAACTTCAATTACTTCAGCCTACCCACCCCACTATTTAACACAAAATTTGGAAACTTATCTAACGCCTTTCAGAAACTGCCTTGTTCAAATAAATATCTAGAACGTCATTCTACATCTATATCTTGCCGGTCACGTACAAAATGGCGCAAACATTTCCGTGTTGCGTCCTCGTGGAACATGGTAATCTGTCCGGGACGACGTCAATGTCACGGCTTTACTTCAAATGAGCTATAGGGATATGGCTCTGGCATACGGAGAAACATTATCGAAGGGAATGTTGGACATGAGGGATACTTACATGGAACCTCTTTTACAAGCTCTTGTACAAGCCAATGAAGACAAGTCTAGGCAACTTCAGTTTGCGCTCCAATATGCGAGTATAGTTACCCTCACACGATTCCGGTTCGACGAGATTTGGCGAAATGTATTGGAGGATTTCATTCGTTGCGAGGAGTGTGATCTGTCACAGTTGCCGACTAATAAAGGTGCTCCTGTAACAATCAGGACGGAATTTCGAGTCCTGTCAAATATAACGCTTCCTTCACTATTCAACACGGACAGGCTTCGGTTCATCAGTTGCGGCAGATCAGAGGAAAGCTCATTGTTATTTGAAGAGCTAATGTCCAGCTTTAATGCACCTACGTGGATTTGGATATTCGCAGTAATTTCAATATATTTGCTCGCATGGGCGAGTACAAAGACGGCGACCGCAGAGAAGGGCAACCTATACAAATACAGCATATTCGAGTATACCTTGTCATGCTATAAATTGCTTATGGAACAAGGAAATCCGTTTGCAAGCTCCCTTATGAGTAAACGACATATGAGCGTGCTATTTACGTTCCTCCTTTATGCCGGACTGATCATAAGCAATGGTTACAAACGGGATAATATTCTCCGGATGATACAGCCAATAGGGAAAATTCCATATGAGCTGTTTTCACAATTGACCGATCACTCCTTCCAGATTTACACCCGGGCAAGCAGGATCACATTTTATGGTACTACGTGCGAGCGAAATGAACTTAAGTGCAGCGCAGACCTCAAATGGAAGTCACCGCCTCTGTGTCGGAATCGTGGGATGAGAGTACGATCTGAGGTGACAATGTGTGACGGCAAAGTCGACTCAGTATGTGATATTCTTAAAAGAAATACAAAAATTCACCCAAAAACTCTGGTTGGAAAACTGCTCAACATCGATTTTGGAATAATAAAAAGCACAAATATCATACGCGACATGCAACATGAAATCATTACAAAGGAACTCAATACTTGCAACAAATCTGCTGCCGTACTTCCGGAAATTCTGGCTATTGATTTGGAAGCTGGACTAAAAATGAGACATTCAAACGACTACGTTTACGTTGGAACGGAAACGCTGCTCGAAGCTAGTTTCCACATGGGCATTAAAGTTAATGGTAAGTTTGGTTGGATTCCCCGGATGCCGGAAGGTACAATGCGTCGAATAAATGGATACATTTCCGCAGGAATCGATCAGCGTGTCCATCGAATACTTGCGTGGTTTGCAAGGATACGAAAACGAAATACTGATGATAGATGGGGAAATATAACGATGAATCAAGGGAGCGAAGAAAACGATGTTAAAAGCGCGTCAATGGATGGAAACAAATTGGTCATTTTTGTCCTCTACCTAGTTGGTGTGGCCATTTGTGTTATATCGTTTTCATTTGAAATGTATTATGTTATTTTTGGTGTACTGCTCGCATATTATATCAGGGTTAGGTACTCTTTAGAGGCGGCATCTTCGGTGGTAAGCATTCTAAGAACGCAAAGCACTAAGGTATTAAAGTTTAAGTAATTGGTTTAACGAATTAGTAACAGCCGTGAAATTTAAAATATATTCTCTACCTCACACACACGAAGATGAATGGTTCATGAGATGTCATGGAATAGTACCAGTAGATGTACATACACCCATGGGACATGCAAGTTCGTTCTTTAGCTACGTGCTTGTTACTGCGGAGGTCTGATGGCGTGAAGAAGGAGGAGAGTCTCCTTCTTATGAGAGAAGCCAGCAGTAGGAGACGGGCTTATGAGACCAGGAGCAGAAGCACGAGAGGAGAGTTGCATGAGCCAACAACCATCCATTCAGTAGTCAGTCCACCAACAAGACAGCATAGCAGCAGAATAATAATTTATTATTGCGATTAATCTGTTGGCGTTATTACATACGTTAGTCTAATTATTTTAATTATTGTCCTGTTCATTGGCGTTAGCCAAAATAATATTTTTCAGTCCAATTGTAATTTTGTTAATTTGTCAAATGGGTGGTTGTTTTTCGTCAATAACTAACCATCAGTGTTAATTAATTAAAAACTTACTTTCGTCTTCTAAAATCGGTTATTGTGTTCAAGAAGAAGCACGAACAGTAGTTCAACCGCATCAGTAAATATGGCGTTGCTAAGGAACATTTAAAGTGCACCCAACACCATGGAACATTTTATCCAAAGGACGAGCATCTTAAAGGGCTTAGATAGTTTCGAAATCCTAACCAGTAGTTTTAAGTGATATTTTTAGTTAATTGTAAAGTCGTTTTAATATAGGATTATATACATGTCAATATTGCATATGAACCGTCTTAGGCTTTCCGAATTATTGGCGGACCTTTGGAACCGGATGTTACCGAGCTTGGCAAATGAATAAATCAACACACACATCTTCTATGGAGTTGAAATACTAGCCTGAAAAATTTGCTGTAGAAATGTGTTACAACTAGCTTCGGACATCGACATTAATCTATATAACGACATGTAGGTTTAGTTACTATGCCACTTCCTATCCTTGGGCTATGTAATGCTACCGCAGGATGACCATACGTTGAAAACCGGTTTCGGACAGGATCTTATGTGCATACTAATTTACTGAAGTATCTAATGTGAAATGTTTGCGTATGGCGGATATTAGATAAATTGATCAAACCGAACATAAAGGGGGACACATTTTGTGAGCAATCCTTTCTCTCAGAAAGCAAGAAAGCGAAATGCCGAATCCGATCACAAGGGACGTAAATAGGGTCAATATATTACCATGAAGAGCGAGTCCCTTTTCACCGTTCCTAATTCTGAAATATTTTTCTGCAAATAATTTAATCGATTCTTTGTGCGTTTCTGCCCACTGATCGCAGCCTAGTCCTCTTCGCAGTAATTGTAGCCTCTTCCACATTTTTATCCACTCACCTAGGATTCCAGATTCAAACATTCCCTGCGCATATGTGGGAATATTTGGGTCTGCATAATTTGTAATCCGAAGTCCACTCCACATTCCTGAATAAATTTCAGTGCCGATGCTCACATCGTCCCACGAAAGCCCTTTTGACCTTCTCATGAATTTGGTAAGAATATATGAATATATATTATGTTCGTTCTCGAAAATGTCGCTGTTCACACCACGTTCACATGATAATATAAACACGTAATGATGCGATTTACGTTCAACATTGTTCATTAATGAAGTTTTTGTTTCCGATGTAATCATGGGAGGAAATGTTTTCTCTAAACTCGTAAAGAAGCCTGTGTGATAGTCATCTGGTCCCAACATCCTAAACCCGTGTTCCCAAAGTTCCTTCAGAGTTTGAAACGGCAAAGGTTTCTGTGGGGAAGTTAGCTCTGTTATGTTATCACCCTTGTATATATTGCTCAGTAGCTGGCCTGTAAAAAGAAGCAAGCCATACATAAAATAATGACTGAATGTTCTCCGATTCAAAACTCCGATGAGGTTTTGGCCCTGCTCCAGTAATATTCCAAGCCCAGCAATAAGTGGCGCCCCGATCCCGGTTTCTGTGTTTGCATCCACCTTGGAATGTATGCACACGAGAGCAACGTATGCGACAAAAATACATAACCATGTCCAAACGTCGAAAGCCGAGGTCAAAAGGTGAAAGGTCAAAGGGGACGATCGTCGACTACTGCATGCGACGAAGCGAAACGGATGTAAATGTACCGGAATAAAGAGTTCCAATTTGTGGGCATTCGATAAGTATTTGAATCCTTAAAAAATAGTTTAAATTTGTAATTTCGTGATGGTTACATGCATACCAAATTTTACTTCATACTGGATAACCGTAAACTAATTCGGATATACATGTGATCACACCGTGAGCTTACTTGTCGGTTCCGAATAGAACCCCATCCTCCATTCCATGCCTGGCATAAGTCTTACGTAAGTGTAATTTTTGAACAGTAATCCTGCAATCGAAAACATGAAGCGGTTAGTGACCGAATCTGGAGGCAAATATACTTCCGGATTTTGAAAATGCAGTCGAATTCGTCCAGATGTGTCCTCGAATCTGGTCGGAACTGCTACGGTAGCCCATCCGGATTCATCACTCCACACTACGGGTACAGCGTTACTTTTCGATGATTTCTGCTCTGAAATGAATTGCCGCAAACTGTATTGCGGGTGCACCTTATCAATATGGATTAGACCCACAGGAAATATTCCAAGATGCTTGCCGCAGAATAAGCAGAGATAGTTCCAACTTGGTTGTTTCTCGTCTTCCATCGTTGCAATAGTGATCACAAGTAAATTTGTGATGTATCGAAATCTAATATCCAGTTTTTGTAGGTTTTTATCACTCAACAGAAATTGGTGCAAGTTTAGCCACAACGATTTGTTCACCATTGACTCAATTATGGTATCATTTGGTAAAACCAATATAGAGAATCTTTCTAGCGAGATATCGTAAATATGGGAGCGTGTTCTGGTGTGATACGGCCGTTGGCAAGGTAGGCCAAAGTGGAGATAATTTTCGGGCAACCGTAGCAAATTGGATGGGTAGCGATATACTGAAATCGACTTGTCATTATTACGTGGAAAAATATACAGTTGGGCGGTGCACTTCCAATTTTTTACTCGAGTTGAATACTCCACAAATGAATTGTCCCCATTTTTGTGGTAACAGGATAACAAGTTGTCCCACTCGTCACAGATATACCGTGACAGAATAGCAGGAAATTTGTCGTTGGGCAAATCTATTCCCTGAAAGTTAATCAATTGGACTAAGCAGGTGGCAAAATATTCTAGATATTCTGGAAGTGAATGAAATTGGTCACTTGTTGCTAGCGTAGAGTTTTCAAAAGTTAGAGCATTTGGTAATGCACACATAATCAAATACATAAAACATTTGGAAATATTTGCCATGGTTTGGCGACGCCTTTTTAAGGGCAACATGAAGGCATGGTGACATCGGTAAACACTCTGAACATCGGAGATATACATATGCATGCTGTGCCTTGTACAATCGCCAACTCTTTATCAATTGTAGGTTTTGAGAAACGATTTTAATGAGTCATAAGTGTGTCGTGTACTATCTTTTGCATGGACGCTATTTGTCAAACAAAAGGAATATTTTATAGAGCATTTAGAAATACTCGGCTATCAGAGCATACAAATTCCTACTTTTGAATGCATCCATTTGGTGAGTTTTGAAGTGTATATATGAAATTATGTCAATGATTGGAGTGTTTGTAAATTTTCCTTAAATGTACTCGAATAGTTAAAAGAGTAGGATCTATGTTTTCTGGAGTTCCGAACATTTATTATGTTTATTTTACAGGTTACTGCGCATATGCCAATTCAACTGATTGTTTAATAAACGTGTAGACATCAGGACAATACCACTCTTCAGATACGAACTACTAAGCTAAAATGAAGACTTTGGTTGCATTGAATGTCCCTCTATAAATATTGCATTTAAATCAGCTGAAATAGTCAAGTGACTTGTTGTGACATTGTGCTTGATATTACTATTCAATGCTAGAGCTAAGTTTAACGGAAGTGGTTTTAATTGAAGTTTAAGACCAGTTGTTACGCCAAGGTTAGGTATATATTTTTTGGAAACTCGACTGCAAACTATTGTCGCATACACAAGTAAGGTCAACATTGATTAGAAAATTGATAGTTAATCAATTGGACTATACAGGTGGAAAAATATTTGAGGTATTCTGGCAGATAATTAAATTGGTCGTGTGCTGCTAACATATAGATTCCAAAAGTGAAAGCCTTTGTCAATGCAAACATAAGGTAAAACGCAATGTATTTGGAAATATTTACCATGGCTTTGTGACTCGTTTTGAATGGCAACATGAAATTATGACGACGTCTATAATCTCTCCAAACATCTGAGGTTCATATACGAGGTTCTAGTTTTATCACAAACTATTCATCAATGGCCCAACTTAATTTCTGTGTGTCAGAAATTGTTTGAATAGATCTTGAGTGTGATTTTGTACAACCTTTTGAACGGATGCTGCCTTTCTAACAAAACGGTCATTCCATTAAGCACTGTCCTATGTCAATATATTCAAATTCTTATAACTTTGTATGCATTCATGGACGAGTGTTGAAGTGTCTTCATAAAATTAGTGTTCGAGTATGTGTAAATTTATCTTAAATGTACTTCTACAGATCAAAGCCGAGGACCGTTGTTTTTTGAGAGTCGGTTTACTCACTACAATAAAGCTTACTGTGCGAATACATACTAAGTGGAAAGCCCAATTTTAAGCAAATACTAAGCATACCCAGAAGGTCATTCTTGAAATAAGAAAACTGAACTAAACTATTTTTTGAAGTTGTATTCAATGTCCCCTTTCAAATGTTAAACGTAAGCAAACTGCAATGTTCAATTGAATTGTGTTGACGTTGAATTGGAAATGTTTTAAATAGGATGGTTAAGTTTATTTACATAAAGTGTTTTTACTTTAAACATACGCTCGGTTGTTAATATGAAGTTAAGTATACATGATTTAGAACTCGATTGCCAACTTTTGTGTCGTGTGCAAATAAAGTTTCCATTGATAAGCAAATACAAAACATCAATTATCCTCTTAAAGTAGTTGTATGTTGTGATGGAAACCATACAGCTGTATTTGCTACGTCAGCATTATAAAGACAAGGTAGAGCGAATTGTTTAATTAAAGTCCTCGCAAACGACAACATATTTCTTTCCTCCTTCCATTTAACTTTTGGAATGGTTGGATTTTTTAATTCATTCATAAAACTTCACCGCTTTTGTAGGTTCGCGATATAATAGAAAAATATTATCTTCTCCGGCAATGGAACTTTACTGTTGCTCGTCGTCCTTCTATGAACAAAGCATGGACAAAAATAGGTAAATGAGCAATATGCTTCAACATACTACTTTCCGTGCATGGATGTTCAACATTTCAACATGCGAAAATGTATATACACATATAATTATTATGGATGGAACATAAATTGAATATATTGTTAGGAACCAGTGAAGCGAGCTGGGAATTCCGGGATAGTAACATAACATGTAGAAATGCTTTCAACCAAAGTCCTGGCCTTTTTATAAATAAACCAAAAGACGGTAATCCGTCCAATCGTTCTCTATGCGAGCACTATAAATACTGTCCTCAGCACTTATTGATTCGTAGTACTAGTTCCGTGTGCATAGTACCTAAGCAGAAAGTGAACCTTCCTATTTCGTGATAATGGCATCCATTCTTCACGCATGTTCCCACAAGTACGTCCAAATATTATAAAGGTAATTCTATATGCTTCAGATAATTCCCACTGTGCTGGTTTCACGGTGGGACATGCAGTAGGGATTACCAATGGGAATCCAATTCTATATATGTACGGCACTTTAACGACAGATCGTAGCATGCAGTCCTACAAATACAATTCTAGTATGCAATTACTTATAGTAAACAGTGCAGTAACCATGCACGGCCTCGATCGTTGTTACTGAGGTTGTTTACAAATATAAATCCAAGTCTCAGAATTGGATGCTATCAGTTTGTTTTCAACTCTTGTCGAGATTTATATAGAATTTTTGTTCCTCTTTGGCACTATCCAGCAAATTGTGAAACATCAAGTTGGTGAGCATTTTGTTAAACGACATGACGCCTTTGCAGTATATCGGTTCCATCATGTTGCATCCCATAATTTTGCTCCTCTTCGTCCTAACGACTTGCAATTGTCTCCCTTCCACGGTAATTTATTCTTACTGATATATTTTCAAAAAACCACTTTGTATTTTGATACCGAATTCCGTTTATTTTCTGCCAAGTCGTGTCTAAAACTTATCTGAAGTGCTGTTACTTTAAAATACTTAGATTCCATTTGGAGGGAAACTGGGAAACGTGTACCAAACAACTTCGGATGGCTTCCCTCTGCCCAGCGTTGAGGTCATGATCAAGTACGGATGCCCGTCCATCTGTACCACCTGGGCTGATTGTGAGAGACCACTGTGTAGCCGTCACGTTTGCAATCCTGCACCACTAGGTAAATTCGAGAAACATTTTCACCTAGCTTCAAATTTTTGTAGGTCTGGCCGGTACATACAATTGACTTTTGTTTCACCATGCCGAATGCTATCAACGTGACTACCGAATTGATATATTATTTTTTTCAGAAAAAGGAGGCGGTTGCATTAACGAAGCAGACGTGATTGCCGTGGGAATTGAGAAGTATTCAAAACGGCCATTGGGAATATGATTCAATTGAGCAGACGTTGGGGTGGTAGCATTTCTTTAGATTCGCATATCATAATTCGTGATTAGACTGACAGTATTTAAGTTTGCCCATGTGGTATATAGGACTTTTTTGGTCTGTGTAAGATCATCTTACTAAGATGTATATTTCACATTCATTGTTTTTCGAGTGAACATATAAATTGGTTTATAGTATATGTACTGGGCAACACTAATTAATTTACAAACTGTAACAACGACTATATGTTGACCTAATTTTTTACTGTTCTACTATTTGAGGAATACTAAAATTGTTATCTGCGTTACAATAAATTATATCCTATTTACAAAAAGTCATCACTCTTCAT
Organism: Sinella curviseta; assembly: GCA_004115045.4. NCBI lineage: Eukaryota > Metazoa > Arthropoda > Collembola > Entomobryomorpha > Entomobryidae > Sinella > Sinella curviseta. The sequence goes on along the minus strand of CM023200.3, from coordinate 6,487,218 downwards.
TTAGTATATCAAAACTTCCATATAATTTGGCTTATTATTAGGGGTATGAAAGCAATACTGTTGTTCAGTTTTAACTCCAATGTCATACATTATTCGGCCTGTCAGAACAGGGAGACATACATTGTAGACAGCATTCGTTGTTCGCGAACCCATAATCACGATGTCCCGTCATGATACTTTATTTTTTTATATCAGTCGTCTCCACGTGTCAACCAGCGGACATATTATGTGGACTATATAAAATTGGCGTGCCAGTACTTGTTATCCTGTCGCCAACAGCTTCTATTCACAAACTTGTGGCATGTTGAATTTCTAATACATTGTTGGCTGCTGCTGCTGTCGTACTAAACGCCGCAAGCTATTTCAATTCGAACTTTTGTTTTCAAGGTCTCTCTAATTTTCTACCAGCAAAAGGCATTTGTTTGTATAGTTTCCAAATAGTCATTGAGATGGACGTTTTTACCATTTAATAGTCTTGCTGACAATGACAACAACTAAAGACACGACATTGAACATACGCTGCGTAAACATGCCCACAAGTTTCGTACACGAAGCGGATTACTGATAGACACTATACAATTTTGTGAATTTACCCATGCATAATTTTCTATCATAAAGTTGAAACATGTGTGCTTTCACAAAACCACTAACAAAAGCTGGTGTAAAGCATAATGGACATATTCAAAGAATTCAAAGAATGTTTTGTCGAATCGTTGAATACCATGGACTGTTGCTATCTTAGTTTTTATGTATGCTTTAGAAAAACTGGTTATGTGATTCCGAATGTTTTGCAAAATGTCTTAAAACCCATTCTCTTCGATACAGCTATGTAGTGTGTCGATAGGACTACATCCGAAATCTGTTCTTATATTTACATAAAGCGATTACATATCCGTTGCAGCTTGTATATATAATTTAAAGCAGTGTCTCTATGAGTGTATTGGTATAGACACCTAAATGTCCATATTAAGGAACATTATCATTTTAAAATCATAATAACTGTTGAGTTGGTAATCATGCGAACATTTCCCTATCTACATCCAAAAGTGTTTCTGTTACTTATTACCGCAGTACACACATTCTGCAATGATGCAATAACGTCACCTTTTCCCGATGAATCTATTAACGGTCACATTTTCCACTTCACTAAATCGTTATGTGATTCGTGTACTATATATTTTACAACGCCGAGTTTTAACGGGACGAGACATAATAAAATTGTGGATTCAAGCCACAGTGCTGCAAACTTTAATACTCTAACGGATTGTGTAGCCCTTACATTACCATCGTTGTTTTCACCTTTCGCTGCACCGTTGTATTGGAAAATATTTAATTCTACCCGTCTCTCGAACATATGTGTTGTTTATACGTCCTTGCACGCGAACGGGAATGCGTCATCTGATAATCCATTTGAACTAGAAATAAAGTTGCATAATGTTAGCTACAGCAGTGTAACATCTCATATATTTCCTGACACAAAACGGAAGCTGAGTAATAATGATAGACTGCCGCCCAGAGTGGCACCAGAAATCATTCTAGCGTTTGCCAACTTATACAGACATGTGGCTAGAAATTGTGAATTGTTTGTGGAATTACCGCAGCAATTTCAGAGCTCAAAACTGTTCGTCTTCTCACTTGACGATACACTTGTACAACGACCGAGCAATTTGCCATATTCACGGTTTCTTATGGGCTGCCACTCATGTGAGAAGTCACATCTCCCTACCTATTTCTTTGGAATGATAGCTGGTCGTCGTTTTTATGACGGAGTAACCAGGCTTGTAATGCTTATTGAAATATCAGAAAACATGATTGAAAATACACCAATATCAATGTGGAGTACAGTTGAAGAAGAACAATTTGCTAAGCTAAATAATTTGGGATACAATTCGGACGCGGGAACGTCTGGGCGGGATGATTGTGCATATGGATATATCAACGCAATTTCCAATGATCATGGTGAAACAATCAGTGAGGAGGTCTGCTCGGTTAGAATATTCATGTCGTGGCAAAATAGTAGTTCTGAAAAGTTTTACGAGCATATTGTCCAATCAGTAAAACCAGTGATTGTATCGCAGACGGCTGAAACGGATCCTGCATCCAGGATTCAGATATTCTCATACGCTGTAAGGATTGACGGCCTGACATTTTCGGTGGTTTTGGGAAGCGACGAAATTTCTGGACGTATCGGGATAGAGCTGAATGCGTCATTCCTTTCTCCATTTGACTATGGAGTTTGGGTAGCACTTATAATCACCTTGGTGCTTGTAGCCATAACGCTGTTGGTTTCTAAGTATAATGCCAACACGGCGGGAAGCTGGATATTCTGGGCATTTGCTGTTGTGTTTGAACAAGGAGATGGGGATTTACGGACATGGAGGAACCGGAGAAATTGGGCTATTGTCATCCTTTGGATGATGGGAACATTTGTCTTGAGACATTTCTATACATTTACAATGTACGCAAACATTACAAAGGCACCTGAACCACAAAACATCCCAAGAACAATTAGTGATCTGATGAGTGAAGATAGATTTTCCCGGTTCAGTGTCTTCGCTGATCTCACCCTTTGCAACAATTTATACGTACATACAATGGCATCCGACTCCGGCATGTTCAACCTGTTGGACAATTCCGTTGAGGACAATGTAACCGGGAAGGTCGCATTGAAGGTTGTGCGAAGAGCCGCTGCAATACAGTTGTCTTCTGAGTTAAACGAAATTATTCGTAACGTATCTAGCGGCACTGATATATCTTGTCGACCAAATACGATGGTACCGTACAATTTCTGGTTTGATTCGAACAAGAAGGCATGCTCAACATCCGGATAGTTTGTGCTCTTAACGAAGACGGTAGGCGATGAACGTGGCATAAGTGCCAGATTTGGAACATCATACCTGCGTTTACGTGGGAAAAGAAAAATCGTTGAGAATTTGAACGAACCTGCAGTTTTTGCGAAGCCAATTCTTTGGACATCGTACACAAAATACTCTTTCCAGGATAAAATTATGCGTTTCCTGGGCGCGTTATCGGAAAGTGGAAATTACGACAAAATGGTCACTGGCGCTGAGACCATCAAGAATAGAATTTCCTTACACCAGACAGTGGAGAATGACATAGATACGTCTTTGAGTTTTTACGACATTCAAGCAATGAGGATGTTTCTTGCAGGTGGTGAATATGTCACCAAAATGGCAAGTGCTGGCAGGTTTGATGCAATGAAGTTTGAGGAGGTGTGGATGGTGCTTTTGCTTTACTTTTATTTAATCGTTTGCTGTATTTCGGTGAACATATTTGAATTCATAGCAGAAGCATGGTCGAACAGGACGAGCATTAGAAAACACTTAGTTCGGAGAACCAGTTAAAGAACATCAACACATAACCGTCAAATGAGCAGAGTATTTACTGATCCAAGTCATCCATTTGACATTTTTGTTATTCAAATGTTTACATGAGTTTGCATTACTTAGCAACGAAGTAGTGATGCGCAACCATTACAAAACATTTCAACAGGTAGACCCTTTCCAAAACATGTTTACAGACACTCTGGATTTCGTCAACCGTTTTCGCATTTGGCCTACTTGAGTAAATAACAGGTTAACCGTATATGTTGTAATTTTTATAATGTTGGCACGTTTCTGTTCGCTTGAAATGAATAGAGCCTAAGCGTCACAAACTGTAGAAGAATTGCGTTCGTTAGGACAACCGTTTTTTGAAATATCTTCCGCATATTAGCTGCGTTTCATCACCTGTGAACTGTTTTGCGATGAGGTATAATTTCTTTGATCATGCACGTGCAACTGAGAAAACGTATGTATGAACGTCACAATAAATAAACCATTTTTTGCATTTGTCGCAAGATTTCATATGACCACGTGTGCTTTAAGAATTGCATTGTGATTATAGATTGAGTACCGGCTACAAATTTACAATCGTCATGCTATAATATGTAACAAAGTATATAAATACGACGAACACATTGGTATTGAGGATGCAACGTATACAAACCAAATCGCCCATTGGCAATGGGTTTTAGGCCTAAATGTATATTCAATGTATTCGTTTTAGTAAATCATTTTTGTAGATTATGTTATTTAGAGTAATATTACATGGATATGCGATACGAACTGAGAGCTGCATTATTACCTACTACGCAGAATTTGATTATTTAATAATTAAAAAAGCAGTACCATCGGAAAAGTAAAACATTCTCTCAACAATAATAAGCGAATCGGCATACAAGTTGAATATGTCGTTGTCTACGAAGTTCTTTGATTGACAATATCAGACACTTGAATATCTTCTAGTAACCAAAATTGTTTCATTCACACAGACATGGAGACAAATATCAAGATGAAATATTACCATGTTTGTTAGATAGATGAGACAAAACTACAATCATGATTTAGAACAAACAAACGTCAACTAAATGCGCCACGAAAATTTTGAAAGTTACTTTAGTATTCACCAATAATAAATTCATTTTAAAATCATGAACCGAATTTCGTATTTTGGACCGGCTGCATGCTGTACTAGAAGTATGCATATTAAATTTAATACACTTTAGCCATTTCTTGAAATAAAAAATTCAATAAGATACAAAGCAAGCACAACGTCCTTAACTAAAACGAACTATCAAGCAATATAATTCGGTTTTTCGCTCACGTCTTAACAAAAATCCGAACTAATTTATAAAGCTTTTAACAATTTATTACTTTTGAAATTGACATAGAAGCATATTCACCTTTCTATATTGATAAATTTCCTTAAAAATTCTAAATTTCTAATAATGATAGATAATAAACTTGTATTCATTAATTGAATTTTGAATATGTACTGTTAGCAAAATGATGAATGTGTTGAACAAATTATAGAATGTTTTCTGAAACGATTCAACATGCAAGTAATTTTAGTGTGTAAGACTATTACAGATATGGGTACCTAATAGCGCCAAATGGTGAATATATTTACTTTCAGAACCATTAGAATGAAACAAGTAGACCGACAAGATTGTTCACTGACTCGTCAAACCATTCAATAAATGTGCTTCTGTTGACATTGTAGTAAACGCCCCCAAGTCTGGGTGTAATAGATGTAAATGACTTTGCCGTCTTGTACATTACCGATCTGGGCAAAGTCAACTCCATTAGTCGTTTCCTGAACCCCTGCCATTGACCTTCGACGACATCCAAGTACACACATTCGGTGTAATATATTGACACAGATAAGAGAGCCAAGCCTACAATCATGGCAAACAGTGAGAATCCCATGAGGGATCCGTCCAGTAACAGCTTATTGAATTTAATGACCGAGAACGCTGCTGTGACAAGCATGACCATCAATCCCGTCGCATGTACCACAAATCGACTTGACGTGAAGACGGCATTGGGAATTCCAACTGCACACTGAAGGCTACGATACAACGAAATGAGGGTATCCTCAGAAACAAAGCCCAATCCGGATGTATGAAATCTGTAGAAATATTTGCCATTTTGCTTCGTAGAAATGAAGTCATCGGGCATGGCGGCGTCGAGCCATAACTGTGGAAGGAATCCGGTCACCATGCACAACAAGCAAAACAGTGATGAAATGCTAGTTGTTAAAAGTATACCCCAGGCGTCAGCGACAGTCAGCAAGGCAGTGTACAAGTTGAGACCAACCTCGATCTCCGTTATATCCCCAGCCATGTTGCGGACGGGATCCGCTGGATGGAACAATGAGACTACAAAGAGCACTGGAAATACGTGAGTGAAGTAACCAAAGTATTTGAAAAGCCGTTCCGTTTTCCGTGCCCCGCGTTCCGTATAGACTATCCGGAATTTTTGTTGCAGCAGATTGTTCAGCTCAAATATTTTGTTGAAGGAATGAACAATTTCATCCGCCATTTCGATTTGCACGGAGCCAGTCGACAATACAGAGGCAACGCATGCAAGTTCCAGTACTGCTGCCATGATAATCAATATGTTTGTGTGGGCGTCGTCTATTCCTGTAACCGCGACGTCAGGGATGTCATCATTTGTTGACTTTAAATACACGAATACAATGAATTCGATGGTTAATAGGCAACACAGGATGTATCCCATAGCGTAGCCAATGGCGCGGTATCCTTGGAAAACTTCAAATTTCCCACTCCGTTTATTCCAGTAGACATTGCTCGAGTGCGAATGCTCAACGAAACCACCCATGCGCTGGGTGATGATGCTGTAGACTTTGTCAGTCAATACCAACGGTTCCATATTGATTGCTTTGCCAAAAAGTATATATTTCCCAGAATGCAAGTATGTAGACGCTTTTGCGATTGCTTTGACATATGTACGATGTTTATGAGCAGGTGAGTAGTAAAATGTATGGAACAAGCTGGAAAGGGCAAAGACTTCCTGTTTGCTTCAAAGTGCAGTTTTCGGCGAATGCGAAAACGCAATTGTAAAATAGATTAAAAAATATACAACGGCAAATGACTAACCTAGACAAATGGATAATGGAACGTTTTGAAGTCTTAGGATGTTGTAAGAGCCTGCGTTGCATTTGAGATTAATTAAATGATAACACTGGATAAATTGGATTGTCTGCATTGTCATGTCCGAAAACGATTTCCGTCTGCTCGTCGAGCTAGACGTTTAAAGTTTAATCCTACAATCCGATTTATTATATTTATGTATTCAATCTTTTTTAAATTGACCGGACATTAGCTAGCACGTATTTAATTAAATTCTGGAGACTATTTCCGTGTTCCAATATAACTGAGAAAGTATCATATTATATGCCGTAACTTGCATTTTAATTTGACGCACATGTAACAAATAATCAGGGAAATTATGAAAAAGAAAGAGGAGCAAATATGATTCTAAAGAAATGTTATTGTTTCTTGTTGTCGAAATATTAACTAATTATAAACAGCAACTCAATAATTCCAACACATACACATTATCGAAATGAGTATGCCTACTAACATAATTTGTGTTTTATATTAATTTAGGTTTGTGCTGTTGGGCAAATCTCATGCATGGAATAACTAAAATTATGCTCACCCGCCTTTAATGAACAATTTTCTCGGGATTAGTACAATTTACAGTTGCGTATGCTAAGCGAAATTTCTGGTGCGCTGCTGCTGCCGATGCAATACTCCGTATTTGTAACAGGTACATAAATCGAAACCACATTAAGCGTAAGAACGTCTTTGAGAATAGCAGAAGCAATTTCATTTGTACTGAATACCGTTTCGTAAAGTATTCAATAATGAATTAATTTCCATTTTTCATTTCCATTAACTTATTGTCTATCCTAGGCTCCTAGATTAACACAACGTCATTACAACTTCGGACGCTCTTAAGGGCGATTGAATGTGTCAAGATAATTGAGATGATAGCGCATTTCCATTTGATTGTTCGTTTGGCTATTTCCAAAAGCCATTTCTGTAATTTATTGCGTCAATTGGAACTCGAATTTAAATTTCGTATATTCCTTTCTAAATGATTTCTTAATAACGTTTAGGGTGACTACTGCAAACTATAATTAAAGTTGCCATTACATTTTCGTAGTATTAAATAACTAAAAAAATAACATTTGCAATGAATATCGTAATGTGTAATTTGGTATGACGTACATTTGTCAAAATTATTAGGAACTTACTTAGACGACACAAAAGAAACTTGGATTTTAATGTTATGTCCATTCCATTTATTTGTCAAGAAAATACCTAATGCATAAAGTAATGAATTACAACGACTACAAATTTTAAAAGCGCACACGTTCGTCAGCATAACTTATGTTTAATTACAATGAAATGAGGTTGTGAAATTGGGGAAACATCGTATATGTAAAAACTATTGTCATAGCATGCCGTCCTCAACAATCGGTTGAATCATTGTCTCAACTTAGTTTAAAGAACCTCCGAGTTCGCTATGAGAAATTGCTGCTCATATGTATATATCTCTGTATTTGAAGCATATGCCAAAAAGGCAAAAGCCATTTTTAGTGTAAAATCTACTTCGAAAATAACCAAAAACAACTTCGTCCGCACTCAGTTTGATACATGAAGCCATTCAAGAACGCATGTACATACAAATATGGGCGCAATACACTGAGTAGCTCGACAGCTTTGTTTTGACATTGGACGTTATTAGTATATGCATCCGAAGGTGGAGTTGACGACGTTGATCAAAATTTTCTTTCGGACTTAATGGCATAGCAAACCGTGTCGTTTCCAAATTGCATTGGTAATGATCCTGTGGCTTTACAATTCCTCGCCGAATACGTAACATCCGTCTCATAATTACAACCGTTTTGTTTTTCGAAATGACCGTAACGTACGTCTGACTCTGTAAATCAATTTATACGCCCAATCGTACTCTTTCCGAGGCAGGATGCCTCCAATCATGCTACGTCTGAAATTTTCGAGCGACACTTGCTCAAACACGCAACATGCCGTAAATATAAGTAACGACTGCTCAAGATTTACAATTATGCCATACATCGTAACTATGGCTTGGACGACAGAGGCTAAAATACTTCTGACCTGCTGAGCTAGATTTGGATAGATATAGGAAATAATAATGCTGGTGGGATCATATTCCTTGTAGAATGGCAGGATTGTCCATGTCAGCGGAACAAGGAGAAAACCAAATGAGAGAACGTAACCAGCCAACTCGGGAAGTTCGGGGATCCTGGAAGTTATTGGCCACGGCAGTCCCCGATACTTCACCATTCCGAAGTCGTATATTTTTGTTGAGTCGTCAGCGTACACTCGAGTTGGAATATTTATGGAATCGAATGCATACCAAGCCAAAAGGTATGTCACCCCCATCGCAAATAAAAATGTGAGCAAGTAATATTTCTGGTCATGAAATTGTCAAATTGACAACAGTCACCGCAACGGTTTCGTTTGGTTACTGGCTGCAGTGGAATTAAACGTTATTGAACTGGATGTATTAGTATGCAATAAAAAGTCAAGGACATTCAACATTAAAATTCAGCTTCTAAACTATATATGTTATATATCTCGTACGTTTTTGAAAAACGGTTTTTCAAATATTGGCACACACTGAGCAAGGTGTTTTCGCCACTCATTTGGGCATGAATGAAGCATTGGATCCTGAATTTTGGAGTCATAATGGGATCACATTTTCAGTTTTTGAGCTTTGATCTAAAAATGATCAGTGACTTGGCAGTCAGCAATTTTTCTTATACGTATCCCAAATGCACTTGCCCATCTCCTTAGCTTCAAAAAGACACCATGCATTTCTCCTTTTGATTCTAAACAAAAATGTATTAGGAATCATAAAGGAAAAATAAATCGTATTAGGTTTATACATAAGGGTATAAAGGAATTATGTATATTCTTCGTACAAGATGTAGTGCTGACATTGGTATAATATTAAACACATTACAAGTAATGGCCGATTGTATAAGACCGAACAGCTAATCTATCTATCTATATACTTAATACAAATTGGATTTTTTCTTTGTGATTCCTAAAACTTTTTAGGTTTAAATCGTAGAAACACATGCAAGGTGTCGTTTTGAAGCCAAGAAGATGGGGTGCAATAGGGGTATCGCTAAGGAATATTGACATCCATTCATTGACAATTTTGAGTTCAAAGTTCAAAAACTGAAAATTTCATCCCTTTCTTACAACAAACTTAAAATATAATGCATCATTAATGTTCAAATGAGTGCAGAAATTACTTCGGTCAATGTATGTGTCCATAATACAACTATGTATGGCATGTGAGGTCAAAGGTCAAGTGCAAAATATAATGAAAATCGGAGATTACGGTTACATTCATGTACCACAATAACTAGGTTTAGAAGCTGAATATTAGTATTAAATTAAAGGTAACCGAAAGGGTCAAGCGGGAAGGTTGACCTAATGTGACCGTTGACCTATTGCTACATGCGAATGCAACCAGTTCACTAATGTTTCTCTGCACTACTGCGAACAGCCAAAATATATTGCTGTGGTGACTGCTATCAATTTTTTAAAAAAAGTTTTCAACAGAAATTTTGGAAAAATAAATATTATTAAATTGAATCAGGAATTGTCCTTAATAATGACAGGCTTACTAGTACATATAAATGAGCAAAAATTGATTGGAGCAGTTAATTCCTCTATATAGCACTATTTCCTGTATTGAGTGCTAAAAAATCAATAGTGTCTGAAATACATGTCAGATATTCCTTCCAGTTGAATATCATATACGCGATGGGACTATGCGACGTAGAATAGCGATAGTTTAAAAAAAGACTAGTACCCATGTACTGTCTGCTTTTATACAAGTTATAATATTTAACGGTTGAGCGATCTTATTGAAAGTTTAACTCAACAGAGTGAAACTTTATCTTGAGCCGTTAGTGACACAAGTGTGAACACAGTATAAGGTGTAAAATTTGGAAATAGAAACAGCAAACACCATCAGGAAATACTGAAATAATTTGTGCAAACTATTTTTTAAACTCATCGACTAACAATGATAAAGTTCAAGTATTTAGAAATTCTCACACTCACGTTTGTGTTCGCATCTGTTGCATTTTCATATCCATATTTAACACAACTGGAGAACGATCTAATGAGAAGACTAGATCTCAAACCTTCACTAGCAGCCTTTGAAAATTGCACCGTACACATAATTGTAAACCATGTTATCGGACTTGGCTTTCCGGATCACGAAGGATCATACAGTGTAAAGCCGCTACCGATTCCCATTGTATATTCAATGTTTCTTTACCAGCCGCACGAATACGGCCTCCTGATATGTAACGGCGTCAAGATGCTGTTCAAGTTTTTCTCGCTCGATCGCGTTGTTGGCGCCAGACCATTTCCGAAGCAGACATGTGTAATCCACGTGTACATAGATCCGAAACCTTGTCAGACGTGGGAAGCTGATAATGAAGTGAATAATATTCCAGGTGGATAGAAAAAGCTTCCATTTTACATGCTGGACATGGCACTTCCTCCACAATTGAGCCATAAGGGTATCATTAAGCACTACTGGTTTTTCGTTCACGTCAAAAGAAGACATATTCCGTCAGCTCCCACTGAGAAATATTCATATCTCCAGTCATTGCTATATACCCTGGATTATGACTATGCGAAAATGACGTTTGTAACTGCCGGGCCGGTGAAATTAGTGTACGAAATTGAACATTTGAGTGAGAGCAAGCATTTCAAAGTAAGTAGATGTGGCGCGGTGTCATTTCAAATTACGAGGGACTCCAAACTGTACAACAAAATTAAACCGTATCTGGAAGCTAAAGTTGCCCAAATTGAAGTGCGTGATATTTTAATTCATATTACAAATGTTTTCAAATATCGTGCAGAACTGAATTATAAGCAAATAATGTCATCCAGTATGGGATCAATGGAGGATGTTTGGAGATTTAGTGCCGTGCCAATGGATTCCTTAATTTTTGCCCATGTATCCAGCGAAAATCGTGAGGCGGATGAATTGTTCGGTCTGTATATTGACGCGATATTCAGAAACTCGACTGTTTATAAATTTGCGGAATATAGTTTTCAGTTACATCTACCTATCCCAAAGATTCATCCAAAAGTATCTGACAGTACACATTTTCCGTACATTGAAGTCTCCTTTCCGCTCCATTTCCTGTCATGTACCAAACTCAAGAAGCAGCAATATCTATCATTTTCCGGATTTGTGTCCGCTTTCGATAGGGAAATTTGGATTTGTTATGGACTTGCCTCACTCCTTACCATAATATTTCTGCGACGGCTAACAAAT